>JBBUKS010014976.1:0-12019 GCA_038050645.1 Hedychium gardnerianum | reverse complement strand
AAAAATGGAGATGCGGGGTATCGATCCCCGTACCTCTCGCATGCTAAGCGAGCGCTCTACCATCTGAGCTACATCCCCATTGCTTCTAAGGCTCATTTATTTTATTCTTAATTATTATAAAGTACATTCAGATCAGAAAAATTAAGAATAAATTAAAAGAGCCTAGCCATTTTCATTTTGAAAGTAAATATTTAATCCACATACTTAAATACTCTAAAGCCATTTGAAATAAAATATTTTTTAATTACAGAAAGAGTTTGAATAATAAGTTAGAAATTATAAATGAGTTAATTGATTAGTGTATTAAAATTATTAGAATTTTTTTATAGATATAAATCAATGTGGCCAATCTTACTAGTTGAAACCCATATAACTCGTCACAATATAAACCAAGTTAGTAGTCGATTATTAGCATGGAAATTTAACAACTTGTGCAGCAATAGATTTGAGAAAGGTTTATTAGAAATGCTGTTCTCCAACAAAAAATCAATGAGACTCGCTGCAATTACTATGGCCAAACCATACGTACTACAATGAACTTGATTATAAAGCAATAGACACAGGCTTCCATGCAAATTGAGTTCATCAAACATGCAAACCATCCGCAAGAACCCCTTCCCATTTGTTTCTCAGAGATTCACATGCCTTTTTTTTTTAAACAAATGCAGCTACTTTTTAAAATTCGTCCATCATCGTAACTACAAATGTATAAAACAAAACATCGTTACACACGATAGCATGCAAGACAAGTGTTTAACTTGTGTTCATAAGGACTGGTTGCAGTTTTATAGAAACAAAGTAAAATGATGATGAAGAGATTCAACAGTTGGTAAAAATAGGACATGTTTTGCCTCGACATGATTGAAAAATAAAAAGTTTGCACCGCACAAATGCAGCAATAAATTAGGCGATGAAAAAGTCCCCATCGCCATTCAAGTCTCATCACCAACTGCAGGCCAAAAATGAAACAAGATTGAGGGGTTAATGAATTGACACCGTTGCTGGTTTTTGCTGTCTGAAGCCAATGTATCGACATCACCAACCCTCCCTTGCACTGGACCTGAGAAAAAAAAGTAAAAACAGAAAACAGTAACAGTGTCGATCAGAAAAACAATTTTTTTCTCCGATACAATTTAACAAAGTAATAAGTTATAAAAGTAATCCATCTGATAAAAAAGTAAACAAGACTTGTTTAAATAATTTGTGAGGTCAGTCACACTTCGCCACAGTTTGTAGGAGTGAAAATATATATTCTCTTTGAAATCAAAGACAGCTGAACCAACTAAAAAACTAGCACTTTTATGTTCTCAGTAATTGTAGTTGCATCGATAAGTTTAAAATTAACGATTGCCCAAAATCACACTCCAGCACTAGCTAGAGGTTTTCTTAGACATTTAAGTTTCACAGCTAGTCAAAGGATAAGTATTTGCAGCAGAAAACTACTTTATCAGTCTACGAGCCAGAGAACATGGGAGGAAACCAAGAAAGGGCAAGTTTGGTGCTTCGAATAAGTAATGCCTAAAGAATTAATGCAGGCAAATGCAAATTGTGCTAATGAACTTGCAGTTATGTTGTTCGATTGGTTGCTTATAAACACCCTACCCTTGTTGCAATTGTAGTAATGACGACCAATGCGATAATACTTCTGTAAAGATGATAAAAATATTCCAATACTTGTTTTAACTACAACAAGCTCTAGAAGTTCGATTTTATACAAGAATAAACAGTTGTTCAAAAATAAGCAAGAGAATGCTTTTTTTAACTAGACATTCTTATGTTTATGAAATTAAAAGCAAACTTATTATCAGACTTTTTTTGTTTTTGTCTATCAATTTTACAGAGTTATAACACCATGTTGATTTTGTATCTTTAAACCCAGTCAAAGAAATATAATCTAATTCTTCATCTTTTTTATATTTTATGATAAAAAATATAAAATCATGCACTAATAGTAGTTGACTCTAACCAAAACTATTTGAAATATTTGATAATTTTCTATTTCTGAATATATATAATGAAATGGATTGGTATCAAATAATCTGTTATCTATGTCTACATATCTATGATGACATATCGAACATTTTCATTTTTTAAAAAAATTGTTTAAATATCACTTGCAGGCGGCAATCACAAAATGCAATTACTTACAAGTCATCAAATAAAACATTAGACAACGTAATAAAAAAATATTTAACAAATTTGAATATCACTAGTGATATTATTTTCAATAGAAATAAATGGAGACATTAGATACATATAATTAACCCTAAATAGTTGGGATAAACAATGGATGATAATGAAATAACATTTGCAGTTTGTACGGCTTAATTATATATAAAATTAAAACTTAGATAGCAATAAACCAAACATTTGCAAAATAATTATTCTGATAACTGCAATTTTTTACTGCTAAAGCCACTTCCAAATCTTGAAGAAATCAAACAATTCCTGAATGCTAAAGCTACTTCCAATTTTGGAGGAAACCAAACAACTCCTTATCCAATTTGATTTAGTATTGACAAACACTAATTAAGACTAAACCATCAAAATTGACCAACTCAAAAAATGAACTCTGTATTCATGTTTTATGCTTCCAATCTCAAACTAAATCAACAACTCAAAACTTCAAAAGTTAAACAAAGAAACGAATCCACTAACTTAAATTAAATTTATTGAATGGTAAACCCTAAAGGACTAGGTATACTTTAAAACCAAAATCAACAACAGAAAAGGAAGATGAAAAAAATGTGAAAGTAATCAATAATAATAATTTAACCCAAGAATCATAAATGGTTGTGAAACGGAGCCACCAAAACATGATTTCCCAAAGAGGTAAAGAACAATACCATCCGAAAGAGCAAGAAAAAAACAAAGGGGTATATGATGCACCTGTTCCCATTCCTGCTGTCAAAGAATCCTCTCTCTCTCCGGACGTGAAGCCCTCGCCTATCATTCATTGGTTTTCTCCAAGCATCCTCTGTCCCACTTCTTGACTGTGGTGCATCAATAAACTCAACACTCTTAGAACTTTCAGACATGCCAGACCGAGATGGTGGTCTCGTAGATGATGTATCACTCCTTCCAGATGCAGATCCTGGTCTAGAATTTGCTGTGACCTTTTGGCCAAACCGAACCTTGTCATTCAACTGAGATGCTAGAAGTTCGAGATCTCTTTCCTTGTTGGCTATCTCTTCGTGGAGCCTAGAAAGTTCTTCAGAAGATAGTTTTACAACCTTACTATTAATGTCTAACTCAGCTTCTTTAGTCAATGCCTTCAGCTTATCAATTTCTTCTTTCAGCACCTTTTCTTCATCAGTCTCAGGTCTGAGAATCAGTTCACAAAAAAATCTTGTCAAGAAGAAACATAAACGTAAGAACAACACTCGATAACCACGCTCAAACCAGACCTGAAAGGGTACAACACAACATCCAAACATAAGCTAGAAGCTTGAAGCATGGTATTATCTGAAGCATTATGTGCTAGTCTATGGCTTGTCCAGCCAAAGCAAGGCATGTATATCTTTAAAAGTTATTAATTCTAATTTTCTTTCTTTTCATGTATCAGTAATGTTCTTAAAATAAAAGCAGAATGAAAACACAGATTCAAGAGTAAGTTGATAAGTATAATCATTCTATGATTCTATCACTTGACGACCCTCTAAAACAAAAGGACAAAGAAAGAATGAATTATGCCAGAGTTATTGTAGTGGGGAAAAAGGGAGAAAAAACAGAACTACAAGGGAAGTGAGGTAGAAAGAAGCATGGCATATTCAAATCTCAAAGATGTTGGTGAGAACAAAAGGAAACAAAATTAAGGAAGAGGCAACAGTGAGACAGTAACACTAGAAAATATGCAACAGATTATAATTGAAAACCAGATTAGAGAGAAATTAAAATAGGATAAGGAATGGAGGAGACTCAAGGGGCAACCTGCAAGAAACTCTATGGTAAGGAAGATAAGAGAACAGTTAGGCCTTGTTTACTTGGGGTGATTTTGTTGGTTTCCAAGAGAAGGGATCCACTTACAGTGAATCCGAGAAAAAATTCATTACTTGGAGTGAAATGGACAGAGGACTTTTCCACAATAAAAAAATCAAGGTTTTCTCATATTTTCTTTCCCTCCCTTCCTTCCATGATACCACTCATTCCTTTCTCTCAGATTCTTTTCTTTCCTTTCAACATTCATAAAAATGGTGTTAGTGACATTGAAAGCCAGTACCATCTATGCATTCGGACCATACCCTCTAAAGCATTGTCATTAACATTATTGTTAGGGACCTAGTTGTAAATACCATTCAATACAAGCTATAAGATGTAATTTTATATTAATCAATAAAAGACATAGGCAGAGGGACTATTTAGGTAAAGACAACTCTTTAACATTTTTCCAATTAGTAGAATCATAGTTAATGCATGCACTACCTCACCTCATCACCTCAAGACTTGAGGATTTCCATTTCATGCCTAGTCAACAAGCCACTGCACAAAACAATTTGCATGCCCCATGCAAACAGTTTCTCAAACCATCATTAAGCAAAACAGAGTTGACTGCAGGCCTTCCTGATTATTCAAATTCCATCATTTTTTCAATCATTATGAAGAACACCTGTTTTCATTCAATACACAATGAAGAATTATATTCAACAATTCTTCTTCTGCAAGAGTTGTACTCTTCACTTATGTTTTGGTGACTTTATCAAGAGATACCTTCAATCCCAAATGTAACTTTCCACAACTACTTCACAATTTCCTCCCGCTACTAGTGTTCCTAGCTTTTTGGCTCCAAAAATATTACTATGGGAAAGTTGAATAGAGAAAGCTATACTCCATGGTCGCTGCAATCCAAATCTAGTTCATGAGCCAAGATCAACTGGAACACACCTCTCCACCCAAGTAGCCAAAATTCCTAAGCCTGCAAGAACCTCATGGGAGTGGATTGACACTTAGTTGCTTGCCTCCTGGTAATCCATTAATCTCAATCTTATAAGCATAGTTGCTACTTATCTTGTTATTAGAGACCTAGACAAAGCTAAGGATTAATTCTCAGGTCATATCTCTCGAGCCTACTATGTAATCAGCAGTCTCTTTAGTTGTGTCAGTCTAACACCTAACACAAAGATAACCACACATATCGGCTGATTCCAAGTCATTGTTGCTAATCATAGAAATATCTTCTTAATCGCATCAAATATTCGGATATTAAGGTTATATAGGATCATTTCAAAAAGCTCCTTGCCATTATATTTTGTCACACAGTTTGTCCTGTACTAGAGCTAGCAATGACTCACATCTTGGGAGGCATCTTAATTTCCCCCTATCAAATATTTATACGAGGATGTTGAGGACATCTACTATATCTATAACACCATTTGATCACTCAAGTAGAAAATTTTGCTTCAATCACTCGTCATCTAGAGAGTTTTGTCACAGCAGAGGTCACTAGAGAAGCCATGGAGATCCATACCAGTAGACACAATATCCTTTAGAAACTGCACATGGCTCAGTCAAAATAGTCACTCAAGATGGTTCATTGCTACAATCCCCTTTAGATCTAGCTCCACTATCCTAGTTCATATTGAGTACACTCGTCTTAGTTTTAGATTGTGACATATATCTACACTCAAGATTGACTTATCTCTTGAAAGCACTTATATTGCATTTATGATGCATTCTACTGGTCTTCTACTTGATCCTTGATTTAAGTGCCTCTAAATACGTGTCTTATAACATCCTCTCATTTTCTATCTTTAATCGTTCACTTACTATTGCCATATTTACTTATGATTCTTGCAAAAGATATAGGTAAGTTTCTGTTGCTCCATATATACTAAGTTCCTTTGTACTTAATGAACTTTCATTTCCTTCTGAATTCGTTAATAATTACTTAGCTCACTAAATTTTTAAATTGCCATATATATTGGTAACATTGTTTCCATTTAAGATTCACAAGCAAGGAAGGTGATTAAAATCAAGTATGAACCTCCAAATTGGTAGACCATTTGCACCACCTTCATCCATTCATGGTTGAGCCTCTAAGCTTCCTCTGTACATTTATAAATGTGTTAGTCAACAGAGTCTTCCTAATCTTGAGAAGATGGTGTCTAGTTTATTAAAAGTCTTAAATGAGAATCTTATTAGTTGGGAAAAGATGTTGGTTGGATGTACGTTTACCAACAATGACAATAAAATGTGCTTCTGCACTAGGTTCTCAAATCAAGATTCATATCGTGAATCATTTTGATACATTATCAAACTGTCAATCATATTAAACCAGGAATTATAAGATTCAAATAAAAAATTATAAAATATGTTAAAATAATTCTATTTCATTTTTATTAGTTTTGATATCTAAAAGTATTTAAAATAATATAATATTTCCTTTAATTACATAATTCTATTATCAAGTAAGTTAAATATTGTATCCTCCATTAATGACAATGCATAAATTATTATTTAGTTCACTCCATTAAGAATTGAAATGAAAAGAGAAAGAAATAACTTGTCAAATGCTTTTATGATAGAAATGAAGGACATCTTAGACATGACATGACACCTAAGTCACTATTGATTTCATCCTTATTATCATTTTATATATCAATGTGACAAGATTTTATTTTTCTCTATTATTAGGTGTTGAGTTGAAATTGACTATCTCAAACACTTTATCTCTGTTTGATAATTTTTTTCCTACTTTGCCCGAGTAAACTTTGACAAGTCACTCTTATGATCATTATAATTCTATTGTACAAAATATAAAATTCATTCTTTATTTTTAATAATAAATTTAGATTTAATGTGTCTAATATTGAGGCTTAATTTAATTTCTTAGCGGTTAGATTTAAACAACAAGCAAACATTTATCCTACTAAGTGGGATTAGCTATATGGATCCTCCTACGCCATTAGGCTTCCCCTGCTATATCCTCATCAATATTTAAATGAATTTTATAATGTTTTATCGTTGTTAACTAAGTCTTTTTTATCAACCACTTCCTCGATTGATATGTATATTTATCATGATCTCACATCGCCTAACTGGGCATTTATTGGCCTCTAAATACATGTTCATATTATCTTAAATGTGTTCTCACAGTTTTTCCTCAATAGGTGTAACTTTGACTTTCTCTTTGATGTTCTTATTTCTTATTTGTCCATCCTTGTATTTCTGCGACTCTCATCTTCTACTCGTGCGCTCAATTCATACCCCAACATCCAGCTTCATATAACATATTAAGTCTAACCGTTGTTTTGTAAACTTTTCCTTTAAGATTTGGAGGTACCTTATGATCACAGAGTGCACTTGACACTCTCCATTTCAATCATCCTTCTTGTATCTTATGTATAACATCTCTATTAACGTCTCCATCCTTTTGCAAAAACAATCCTAGACTTAAAGCTCTCAATTACACATAATTTGTTATCTCATATTTTAATAATTATCTTCTATATTCTAATATGACTAAACTTAAATTTTGTATATTTTATTTTTACTCTACTAAACCTAAAATATTTTACTTCTAGTATTTTTCATCAAGATTTAAACCTAGTATTAGCTCCTTCACATGTCTCATCGACCAAAATGTCATTTGCAAACAACATGCACCGTGGTAACGTATCTTGGACATCTACAATGAGTTCATCCATGACTAATGTAAAAAGATATAGACTTGAGAGTTGATCTATAACTCTATCTTTATAAGAAAAATTTCAGTTAACCCGCAGTTAACCCTAGAGTCTTCACTCTTGTTATTACCTCATACATATCCTCATACATAATTCTTTTATAGAATTCTCCACATAATTTCCCTCACTCTATTATAAGCTTTTTCTAGGACAATGAATATCATGTGTAAGTCTTAGCAATTAGATTTGAATTTATTTTGTTCTTATGTTTAGAACCACATAAAATGAGATTCATATCAAATCATAATAAATTGGCTTAAATCATCATGATTCCTTTCACTCTGATTTATATAAAAGAATCATATCCTATGATACGAATTGTGAATTGTGTAAGTCTAACAACTACTACACAATGCTACTGAAACTCATATAATTCTATTCTACCTTTATTTCTCCGTTGATTTCACATTCTATTGCTAAGATCATTTTAGAGGCAATTTCACATGCAGGTGAAGTAAGCCATGGTCAAGCAGATATAGACCTCACTTGCATAATATTTGCATAGCTCCTTCACTGATTGATGAGAATGTCATCCTCCATACTAACCTCATGAAAGAAGTGTCAATGGAACAATATCCAAGGTACGTTACTCAAGAGGAGAGTAATCTAGTATGCAAATTGGAAGTATAAATATAATCTAATGTGATCCCCTAGAGCATAGTTTAAGATCAAAAGTATCTCTAATCACTTAGTGTTTCATGTTACCTCTCCATCTAAAAAAGCATATTATTCTTATCATCTATATGGGCAACACATTATACCTCACAGTTACAGAACCAAACATACCATTCACAATCTGTGTTACCAATCAATTTCCTAAGGCCTTGAGTCATGATCATTTAGAGGTAGTACTGAAAATTCTAAAGTGCCTAAAGAATAATCTAAGAGAAAAAATCTATATTAGGATCGAGGTCAACATTAGATTATAGGGTATATTAATGTTGATTAAGTAAATTCTTATTATGTAGGATCTCTCACCATAGAATATCCAAATCCAGCTATTATATCTTCTAGGAGGTAATTTGATTTCTTAGAAGAACAAGAAGCAAATTGTTATAGCTAAATCAAGTGAAGAGGTGGGATAGGCTACTACCCTAGCTACATGCTAGCTTATTAGGATTAAACAGTTGATGCCCAAATTAAAGCATGCACCTAAAGAATCAATGGAATTGTATTATGACAATTAAGATGCTATGCACATATCATTTGATCCAATATTCTATAAGAGATCCAATATTCTATAAGAGGATAGATAAATCACATAGAAATTGATTGTCACTTCATCATAGAGAGTGCAATTTAATGAAGTCGTCACATCCTTTATCATGAAGCATCGATGATCAGCTCGTGAAATTGCTAATTAAGTCTTTAAGAGATCCTAGAATTGAATATATCCAAAACAAAATAGGTTTTCATAATATTTTTCCATCATCATCTTGAAGAAGAGCATTAGAGACCCAATTGTAATGCTAGGTACATAGTGTAAATACCAATAATAATAGTAATATAGGTGTAATTTTAAATAAAATAATAATAATCATAGATAGAGGAGACTATGTGGAGGAAAGTAACCTAATAGTTTCTTCATTAATCCCTGGCAATTATGACAGAATAAATAAAACTGAAACAAATAGGCTGTTGCATTTAGGTTTTAATGCCTCAACTTGTCAACTAAGCTACAAAAGTTCTAGCTTTCAAAAGAGGCTGATGAAGTATTTGTTTCCTATGAGTCTAAGACCAGGACAACCAGAAATAACTTGTGAACCACTACCTTAGGTAGTGCTAGCTCGAAGTCACTTGATTAACAAGATCTAAGACATCCAAGTGTTTCTGTCTATACGAAAGGTTATATGCAACTTTTCACATATATAGAATACTTCTTCAATAGGATATTCCCTTGATTAATGCAAAACAATAGACTAATATTTTTATATTTTGAAATCAAATTTAGTTTGAGTTACTCAAAACCAATAACATCACCCTCTATGAAGTGGTTAGAATAGTTTTCTTTATATTTACATAAAATAACATTATATCTCTTGACGAAACCTCTCATGTCAATCTCAAGCCCAGATGAAAAAGGATTAGGGATGACAATTCATGTCATCTTAATCATGTCATAAAGGCATCATGTCATTCAGTCAATAAAAACTATATGAGATAATATAAAAATAATTTAATTTTTTTTAAAACTAATGTAATGAGATGTAAGATTAACTTAACTCTCAAAAGAATTGACTTATAGAATATAAAAGTTATTAATTTTTTAAAAATGAATTCTTTATAAAATAAATTTGTGTCAGCTCATTTATACATTTGGGTCATACTGTATCACTTTTGAAGTTTGTCTCTTTAATTGTGTTTTAGGTTGAATCGAGTTTAATATTGTCAGTTCTAAAAAGGATGAGACAATTTGGCATTAGAAGTGTCTAAGCCGGTCTTGAAACATATTTTGTAATAAAGCTATAATATAACCCATCAGTAATGCAAGAAGCCTTTGTCCAAGTACTATAATATCATATTCTTTGCATAGAATTCAATGAAGGAATAAAATAGCCAACACCAAATACATAGGGCACCAATGGTTAAATGATTGTTTCTTAAAAAAGAATTTATACTTGTGCAGGCATAGCATACATGCATTATGTGTTCATAGGAAAACCTAAATACCACTTTATGTTTTTTTTTATAAATCTTGCTTCCTCTCAATAAAGGGAGCTACTACCATCTGCATGGATTAGAATACAAGCAGATACAGATTTAATGTAATTGTTAGATATTAGAGTCTCATCTAAAGCAAAATAGCAGATTACAATGAAGCGAGATGGTTGGATCAAGTTGAAAAGTGATCCAACATTAACTATTTCATTTGCATCCTTGCAGTTAGCCTTTAAATAATCGAGTGTAAAGATAAAAAAAAAAGATGACTGAAAGAATCCAATAATTGTTTATTTCCAAGTTGTGTTGATCGTTTTCTCCTCTTTTTCTTCAAGTTTCAAAGTTCCGAGTAGTAATAAAGACCAGGAGTGCAATTACTAAATTCAGAAGTTCAGAGTTTTGAGTTAAATGACAACCAAAAAAAAAAGCAAGGGAGTAGGATTCGTATCGAAGCATTTGTCATCTCAAAAGCAAAAAAACGCCAAGTCTAACACAGGGCGTGGACAATTTAATAAGCACAGTGTCATACGTAACATATGTTGGAAAATTAAGTACAGTGAATATATTTTTAAGTCCAGAACAGTGCGCTAGGCCATTCAAGTTATATTTGTATTGTCAAATCATAGGAATCCCACAAAAAATAACAGAGGTGGAAAGTACGAGCAATATAACTTAACATAAAAACACACATCTCGATGCTGCTACGCGAGTTAACTCCGGAAGCAATTTTCAATTAGATTGATATTTGATGCAACCAAAAGGCTAAAAAAAAGTAATAAAGTCATGTCACACAAATAATGAAGAAAAAAAAGGCTCAATAGTCACAAATTCTACTTAGAGTCAGGAACAAGTTAAACGAAGAAACGAGTTCTAACCTTTCCACACTGCGGTGTTCCAGATTCATGTCGATTTTCCTCCAATCTATACCTTTCTCATGCAAGAGAATCTCTCGCGGCTTTGTATCCCCAAAAGGATTCGTCTTTGGTCTAGATTTCACTGTCACTTCTGCTGCAGCAGATACTGATTGTGATCGTGGACTTCCGGCCCTGTTTGATTGTGCACTAGAAGGTCTGCTTGAATGTGAACTAGTAGGCCTGCTGGTCTTCTTTGTCTCAATATCAGAGTCCAACCTCTTCCAGTCCAGGCCTTTCTCTGCTAAAATCTCCTCTCTCGGACGCGCAGCCCCAAACGGGCTTGGTCGTGTTCTTGGAGGCTCACTCGATGCAGTAACATCCCTCTTTGGCGGATCTAAAATAAGCTTTTGTCTTCCCTGATCGTTCGGTATTGTACCTTCTCTATCCCTACCCCATCGATCAGAATCAGGAAAGGCACGAGAATCCCCATACCTAGATCCAGAGCTAGGGTAATTAGATGCTGGTGTCTTCTTTGCGGTAGTCCAGTTATCTACTTCATCAGCCCTAGATGAACTGCCACCGCCGCCAAAGTTATACGAATCCCGCCTCCCGCCCTCGGCTGATCCTCATTGAACCCGTCGCAGCCTCTCCTTCCACCTCCGTCGCCGCCCCCCGAACCATCAGCCTCATCAGACCTACGGTTGGGAAAACCCCCACGGACGCCACCTCCACCGCCATACCCTCGGAATCCGCCGCCGAAGCGGCCCTGTTCTAGCTCCTCCTGGGATCGCTCCCTCGGGCCAGTAGGAAGGAGGCTCATCTCGG
>JBBUKS010014968.1:0-12020 GCA_038050645.1 Hedychium gardnerianum | reverse complement strand
TGATGATATAGTAGGGGATAGAGCTCAATGGCGTAAAAAGATCCATATAGCCGACCCCACATAGTGGGATAAGGCTCTGTTGTTATTGTTGTTGTTGCTACGATGAATACAAAATGAGAAAATAAATTTTGTCGCTATTTTAGCGACGAAAATTAATTCAAAAATTATTTTCGTCATTGTTTTAGCAATGAAAATTTATTCCGTCGCTATTTAGCGACCGAACATTAATTCGGTCACTAATTTAGTGATGAAATTTAAATTTTGTCACTAACTATATTCGGTCACTAATGGACAATTTTCTTGTAGTGGTGCATGAGAGAGCGAAAGGAATCAAGGAAAATGAAGATCGAAGATTAGACTTCGTGTGACAGAAGAAAATCATACATTCACTTACTTTCACGAAGCCTTATATAGCCACAGAGGTGTAAGGTCCATGTAGACCGCCACGCGAGCCCTAGGCAAGCATGTAGATGATCGAATGAGAGAAGCGTCGCCCGTCGGCCTGCCACACGCACGAGGTGACAACCATTGGTCCGTAGTCCTGGCATTGTTGAGCCATTATCCAATTGTCGCTTTCAAGGTAGGCCGCCTCACTAGGCTATCAAGGTAGGCCGCCTCACTAGGCTATCAAGGTAGGCCGCCTCACTATTCTCTGTGTCACATAAGTGGTTGAGGTCAAAAGAGAGCCCACTCGGCCAAGAGTCCTCATTGTCTAGGAACCAACATGGTCTTGCAAGTAGGGGAGATCGGTGCTTGGTGGGGCCTTGTTGTTATGGAAGGAGTCGCCGACGTACGGGGCACAAATAGGGTGACGACCCGGTCAGATTTACCCAGGCTGCATCACATGTCCCTCCTCCAAGTCAAACTAAGGAACGTAGTCGAATGAAGTTTGATTGAATGAGTAGGAGGTTGTTAAGGAGGTGGTGGAATGACCTCCCCATCTGGGAGAAGAGATGGATCCCATGGCCGCGAGGATAATACTCAAGATGCCAAGAATACCAAAAGGCCGATCCTGCCCTAACAGATGAGAGATGCTCGATCAATCCATCAATCGTGAGGATAATAATAAGTAGGCCAAGAATATCAAAAGTCTGATCCTGCCCCGACCGGGGAGAGGAACTCAATCTCTCGGTCGTGAGGATAATAATAAGTAGGCCAAGAATACTAAAAGTTCAAGCCTGCCCTGACTGGGGAGAGGAACTAGATCCCTCGGTCGTGAGGATAATAATAAGCAAGTTAAGAATACTAGAAGTTATGTCCTACCTCGACCAAGGAGAGAAACTTGATCTCTCGGTCATGAGGATAATAATAAGCAGGCCAGGAATATCAGAAGTTTGATCCTGCCTCGACCAGGGAGAGGAATTCAATCTCTCAGTCGTTAGGATAATAATAAGCAAGCTGAGAATCCCAGAAGTTCTGTCCTGCCCCGATCGAGGAGAGGAACTCGATCCCTTGGCCATGAGGATAATCATAAGGACAAGAATACCAAAATTCTGATTCTGCCCTGACCAGGGAGAGGAACTTGATCCCACAGTCGTGAGATGGTGAACATAAAGGACCTAATAGCTTGATCTTACGGTCGTGAGAATGGTGTGTACATAGGCCAATTAAACATTATCCCTCCCCAACTCTACAGTCGTGAGGATGGTGAACATAAAGGACCTAAGAGACACTGATCCTGCCTCGACCATAGAGAGTAGCTCGATCCTGTGGCCGTGAGGATGGTGCATACAGAGGCCAATGGAACATCATCCTGCCCCGACTCTCTGTAGTCATGAGGATGGTGAATATAAGAGACCTAAGAGACACCGATCTCGTCCCAACCGAGGAGAGTAACTCAATCTCGCGGTCATGACGATGATGCGTATAGAGGCCAATGGAACACCATCCCGCCCCGATTCTACAGTCGTGAGGATGGTGAATATAAGGGGCATAAGAGACACTGATCCCGCGTCAACCTGGGAATGTAGCTCGATCTCGCGGTCATGAGGATGGTGCGTAGAGAGGCCAATGGAACACCATCCGACCGCTACTCTGCAGTCTTGTGGATGGTGAACATAAGGGACCCAAGAGGCACCGATCCCGTCCCGACCGAAGAGAGTAGCTTGATTCCACCGTCACGAGGATGGTGTGATACAGAGGCCAATAGAACCCCATAAGCCATATAGCCGTAGGGAAACCAGGACGGACATGCAGCATGTGGTCGAATATCCACATAAGGGTATAGTTATAATGGGTCAGGATGAAGATGACCGAGCATCTGGTTTTGAGCTTTGAGCATTCGATTCGAAGAAATGAAATCTGAACAGTAATGGGTACATGACATGTTCTCCCTCCATAGCAGTCGTTCGTATTTTTGACACCGACACCCGCCGACGTGGGACTCCAGGCGTCCTCCATGGTCCATTTTTCGATTAGGCTTTTAATCTTCTTCGCACAATCTGCCGCTTCGTCTTCTCGTGCATTCGGACTGACCAAGTGTGTTAACACTGTTCATCGAGCGGCAGCTCCCGTCGATGTCAGATCGAAATTTAGAAACGGCGGGCGAGATTTCAGCCATCCACGCTTTTATTCAACCGTGGCTATATAAAGAGGTAACCTGTGGTGAAAACGGCTATGTTACCTTCCTCAGCCGTATCACAGCTCTCCGGCTTCAGCTTCACCACTCACATTTCTCATCTTCACGTAAGCTGTCTTCTTCCTCTGTCGTTTCCGTATTTAGGCTCTGCAAGGAATCCTTGTCATTAAGAATGGTGTAGATCCTATCCGCATGCGTCCCTACCTTGTATGATGATCATGTAGTTCCTATCATGACAACCGATCGAATGGCTTGATGTTCCGCCCGCTTGGGATGCACCCAGGCCGTGAATAATGAATCATTTATGCATGTCTGTTCGCAGAATTCGTCGATCATGTGGACCGCTATGAAGTATTTATTCTCGCAGAGAAAAAAGACCGTCGAGCAAGCAAGTCCGGAGTTGAGCGAGTCTCCTGCCGCGGATTTTTCACCAAAGACCGAGGCGGCACAACCATGAGACCATTCCCTTCACCCGCTCGTAGAGAAAAAGTACTGCCAAGCAAATAAGTCGAGAGTTGAGCGAGTCTCCTGCCGTCGATTTTTCACCAACGACCGTGGGGTCGGGCGGCACAATCATGAGACTATTCCCTTCACCCGTTCGAGTTCCTCCTCCCCTCCTAGCCCTGTCGGCCTCTCCCATAATTGACACGACTGCTAAGCCGTTCAAGGTTCCTAATCCGGAACGGACATCGACGGCGTCTTTCTCTGGCACTGGTAAGCGCTTCAAGCGCATGTCAAGGAAGTCGCGACAGAGCCCGGCTAGGATGAGATCTTGTTTCATAAACCAGACTTCCGCAACTCCCTCGTCACCAATCTCCCTTTCTGACGATTCTACTTCTCCCAAGCAATACACAGGGTGTGGGACTTCTTCCCCCTCTGGCCTCCTTGATGAACCTTCTGAGGCATCTCTTCCAAGTCTTAACTCACCTTCTGAGGCATCTCCCAATATAATGTTGTATAGGATGAAAGGATGTCTACCACCGTGAAAGTGGCTAGAATGGTCCGTCGCTTAGGTTCCACTCCCAAATAGAGTGGCAATTTGATTTGGTCGAGCGGCTGAACTACATGTCTCGAAAACCCGAACAAAGGAGTATTAACCTCCTGCGAGTCTTTCGCAGTTATACCCATCTACTTGACCGTCGCCTAGTATAGAATGTTGACCGAACTACCTGCATCAATAAAAACTCGAGCAACATCAAAATTAGCGATGGTAGCTCAGATTACCAGGCGTCGTTATGAGGGATGATGACAACTTCCATATCTCTAAGCCCAAATCCCAGTATGGGTCTAGACTCCACAACCAGCAGAGTGATGTCCATACATTCTACTCGACTATGTCTTTCTCATGCCCGGTTGGAAACACTCTCAGTGGCTCCTCCAAAGATCATATCGATGAATCCCCAAACAGGTGGATTATCCTGGATTGGTGCTTCTTGTTGCAGTGCAGCTATTGGGTTATTTTGTCGAGGAGCTGGTCTCGGTGCCCTCGGGCGGCCTTGCCTTGGAGGGTATCGTGGAGGGGGTTGCTGCTAATATGGAGTGGGAGTTGTAAGCAAGACCCTTACTTGAGGATTGAGGCCCATAACTTATTCTAGCTCACTGTCTAGTCTGTGATAGTCATTGGTACGTATTGTGCTCATACTCTTGTTGAAAGGCACAAAGATAGGAGCTTTGGTCTGTCGATCGAGGACCCCGTTCGGAGCCCAACGACCTTCTTAAGAGCAGATGCTACTCACAAATTTGCATCACTCTCTCTTTGGAGACTCACAACGGAGCAGGGTATGATTGATATCGCGGCTAAATGGGCCGCAATAGGGGTTGGGGTTCTGGACGACCCTCCGGAACCTTAGCTGGACGAGATCCCCTTGAGTCCTATCGAGCTCTTTGAGCCTCCTCTATGTTAATATATTTTTCGGCTTGAATGAGAAGCTCGTCGTAATCATGTGGGGGCTTCTTCGATAAGGAAGGAAAGAAGTTCCTTCCCACCGTCCTTGAGCAAAGGTGCTCTTCAAAATCTCTACACAACCGAGGGTATCTCTAGTGTGGCTCTGGTGAACCGATGTATGTAGGCGTTCAGGGATTCTTGCGATTTTTGCTTGTAGTTAAAGAGATTGACAGGAGTAGGTGGATACCTCTTAGATTTGGTGAAGTGACGCAAAAACAACGAGGCGAATTAAGTCGTCAAAAGACTGTATGGACTCGGGCCTCAACATGTTGAACCATTGTTGAGCGGGTCAAATGATATGGTGAGGAAGACTCGACACTTGATCCCCTAGGAATATTGGTACAGTAAGGTTTAATTTTTGAAGTGGCACAAGTGATCTTTGAGATCAGTAGTGTCGTTATACTCATAGATGTGAGGTGGTCGGAAGTGTCAAAGTAGTTCTTCCTTCAGAATGTTTTCAGTAAACGAGATTTGCTGCGCAACTACCCATTGAGCAAGTAGCGACCCGGCCAACTCATTATATTACTGATGGGTCATTTATCAAGGTGATAGGAGGAAGTGGCTCCTCTCGAGCTATGCGCAGTGGTTCAGCCGTGGGCACTTCATCAACTGGTGCCATCTCCACTTTTTCCTCAAGACGAGGAGCAGGGCCTTGTCGTAGAGCCGCTTCAACTACTGTAGCTACCATCCATGAGAGTTGCTCCTACAAAACTAGGCCTTTGATAGTTTCAATAATTGCCAGCATAGGAGACTGACGTTGCTCAGCTAATTCCTCTGATTTGTGCTCCACCATAGTTCTCCAGATACTAACCATCGTAACCTTTTATATCTCTTCCCACAGACGATACTAATTTGATGGTGTCCTTATTCACTCACTCGGGATCCTCGTTCTTCTTCTTCCCTCAACATTATGATGGTGTCCTTCCTCTGGTGTCTTGAGAATGAAAGATAGTCAGCTAGGGTCGGCGTTGCCAACGTGAACCCCTCTAACGGTCAAGTCAGTTAGGGGTTGAGGTACGAAGCTCGCAGGCGTGCGCGAGAGAGCAAAAGGAATTGAGGAAAATGAAGAAGATCGATTATCTTTCGTGTGAGAGAAGAAAATCATACCTTCACGGAGTCTTATATAGCCGCGGAGGTGGAAGATCTACGTAGACCTCCACGCGATCCCTAGGCGAGCACGTGGACGATCACATGAGTGAAGCGCCGCCCGTCGACCGGTTGCACGCATGGGACACCACGCCAGCGGCGACAACCATTGGTTCGTACTCCTGGCACTGTCGCGCCATTATATAGGTGTTGCTCTCCAGGTAGACCGCCTCACTAGGGTTGGTCTCGCATCATAGGATGTCGGAGGTTGAGGTCAAAGAACGTCCGCTCGGTCTGGAGTCCTCGTTTTCTAGGAACCAACACGGTTGTGTAGGTAGGGGAGGTCGGTGTTTGGTGGGGCCTTGTTGTTATGGAGGGCGTTGGCCGGCATATGGGACTTAGATAGGACGATGACCAGACTGGATTTACTCGTGCTACATCAATCAGGTTTCAATAGGACGGGCATGAGTGATGGAAATTCTCTTCGACTCTAGTGCAGCGCCCCATGCAACCACACCCTGTGCAAGCCCCCATGCAACTTCCTCCTGTTCAATGGGGATCATTGTTGGCAAGGTCATGTTAGCTATATCAACATTAACTTGAAGCAAGTTTTTAAATTATTCAAGAATGATAACTTGGACAACTTGTAAGTTTTGTGGAGAGCTCTAAAACATTCTAGAGTCGGTAAGAAACAAGGAGTCATAAAGGCTCTTGATCTTGTAAGAAAGTAAGAATCATGAACATTCTAGATCTTGTAAGTAAAGAAGTCTAACATGGAGCAGTATAAATAGGGCACGGTGTCATTCTTTATATAGCAAGAGCAAATGTACTCATCCAGACTTCAATCTGCAACCCTCAATGAAGCAGGCGATAAACGTGATCAACGAGCAAACGACACTGCCAAATCTTCCCCGCACTAAAAGATAAACTTGATTTTAATGAAGAATGTAGTAGCTGTTATCGAGAGATGCTCAACTGAACCTTCTGCCTTTCTTACATTTATTAAATCTCTGCGACTTTCGTTCATCAATGATATCAAGATGGATCTGGCGAGAACAGTACTAAGTTGGTGTATAAGTAACCGAGGGAATAGAAAAACAAGAACAAAGATAAATTTTCACAACATCTAATTTGCTAAAACCGATATTAATTATCATGATTTGATATTGTTTAGTCAACAATAATAACAGACTCAATCTTTAACTTTCCCTCTATTTTTCCCTCTAATGTTCTTAATTTTATTTGCATATTCATTTTAACATCTTTATCTTTTTAACATATCTCAATCATTTTCATTTTATCTTGAATGTCCATTCATTTTTAATATCTCTTTATTAACACCAATGTTTTTTTTAATAAAAATGTAGTAATTATCTTATTACTCCATGGAGTCAGGGGCTACAGGGAGTCGGGGGTTGCTGGAGCCGGGGGCTGCTGAAGCCGGGGGTTGCTGGAGTTGGGGGTTACTGGAGCTGGAGGCTGCTGGAGCCGGAGGTTGCTGGTAGCCGGGGCTACTGGAGCCAGGGGTTGCTGGAGTCTTGGGCTACTGGAGCCGAGAGCTACAGGGAGTCGAGGCTGCAGAAGTCGTGGGCTGCCAGAACCGGGAGTTGCTGGAGTCGGGGGCTACAGGAAACCGGGGCTGTTGGAGTCGAGGGTTATAAAAGTTGGGAGCTACAGGGAGTCGGGGCTACTGAAGCTGGGGATTACAGGGAGCCGAGGGATACTGGAGCCGGGGCCTCATGCCACGTCTATTTAACACCTAATCTCACATACTATGTGATATTTCTTGAATAACCTCCGTATCAACGAATTCTTCTGGAAAAAAAACTACTCTCTTTTCTTTCCCTATCCTCGGTTTCGTTCATGGACTTGTCCAATGCTCTTTTCTCCTTTTATTCTAATTCTATTCTTCTTCTAGTTTTATTTCTTCTCTGATACTATTTCTTTCACCTGCTTAATTGAGCTTCTCACATCCTCCACGTCTTTGGCATCGTTCGTCTTTCTCCAAATCAATTGTGAAACTATTCAAATGCTACATCTTAAGCAGAAGAAGCACCGACGAAATTTGCTCCTTAATCAACAGTAGCAAACTTCAATCCCTCCGTTTATTTTTCTCTTCCCACAACAATTCTTCTTTTGTCACTTCCTCCTTCCAACATCAATCCAGAAACTTTCTCAATAGCAATAGCACATTCCACCTCCTCCTCTTCTTCTTCTTCTTCTTCTTCTTCTTCTTTTTCCCATAGCAAGAGCAGCATCTCTTTCCTTCTCCTTAATTTCAAGGACAACAAGCTTCTTCCTCTCCCTTTCTTCTCCTTTTCCCTCTTTCTGTTCTTCCAGCAATGTCAGAGCCAACAAACCTTCTCCTTCTCTTCCTCCTCTCCTCCTCTACAACAGCAGCCGCATTATAGCTGCCTTTCCTCCATCAGGTGTTGTCTCTTTTTAGCCATCTTCTAACTGTTAAACAATATGTCGGAGATATTAGAAAATTTTAGCTAAAACAATTTCAACTTATCTATCAAAATGACGTGAGCAGATAATCTCAGGCTGTCAGCGGAGGTAGTTCGGCCTAGTGCCCCCAAGTGGATGCTGAGTGCTCCCGAGTGAATCGCCGAACGAATATCGAGCGGATGCTGAGTGATCCCGAGCAGATGCTAGCACTCCTGAGCGGATGTTGAGTCAGGAAACCGAATGCTCCCAAGCGGATGCTAATCACTCCTGAATGGTGCGTAGAGTCGGGAATTCGAATGGAAGTCTGATGTTCCCGAGTGAATCGCCGAGTCAGGAAATCGAATGGAAGACGGATGCTCCTGAGTGGATCGCCGAGTCAAGAAACTGAATGGAAGCCTGATGCTCATGAGTGGATCGCCGAGTCAGGAAATCAAATGGAACGCTGAGTTGGGAAAGAAGATGTTGAGGTCTGCTATCAGGCAGTTTTCTTAAAATAGATTCGTCTCACCTTCGACTGTGCTTCGAGGTTCTCTCGGATCGTTTATTTCTCAGGATACAGCGGCAGACCGTGATCTCCACCGAGCACTGGTGGATGCAAAATAGAGAAAATACCCGATGACTACTGTTGGTACAGTTTGCACTAATAGTTTAACCCTATATTTTGATGTATGACAATAGGTTAAAGTTAGACTATTATTGTTTAACACAAGTTGAGCTAAGTGTGTAGGATTAACTAACTTAACGGATCTAGAGGATCAGACACCAGGCTGAAGTTTAGATGTGTGATTCTAGTAGGAAGTCCAACTGGGTCAGAGAAGACCAGGCAGTTGGCGGGAAGTCCAGTCGGATCAAGGAAGACCAGACAATTGGCTGAAGTCCGGATGTGGGATTCCAATAGGAAGACCTGGTGGGTCAGAGATCAGACGTCGAGGAGGTTACTTGGCAAATGGTAAGTAAGGTAAGCACTGGAGGAGAGAGATCTAGTGAGGACGAGTTCTAGTTGAAACTTAGGCGTTGATCCAGCTTAGATCTAACCTAGAAGTCTAAGCTGAGATCAGACTAGACCCAGACTATGTCTAACTCATATTTATCATACATTTATTTTATATGTTAACTCTTTTGTTGCAGGTATTTTGTACTAATGTGTTTTGCATGAGTTAAAGTCTCGGTGTGATGGAGGCGCCTTAGCACAGAGGCGCTGGAGGCGCCTCAGAATATTGGAGGCGCCTCAGCGCGAGAGGCGCTAGAGACGCCTCGAACGGCTGGGGGCACCTCAGCGCTGGAGGCGCCTCGGAGTGCTGGGGTGCTTCAGCGCCTGGATAAGCGTTGTTGACGCGCAAAGCTGCTGGAGGCGCCCTTGAGTGCTTGGAGGCGCCTCGGAGTGGATAAGCAGTGGATTTATCGAATCCGATCAGCCTCAATGGAAACGCCCCGGAGCATTAGAGGCGCCCTCAACGGGCTATATTAGAGCATCTCGACCAGCAGCTCAACACAACTCTTCCAAACGCTATTTCGACCTCATACTACTGCCTCGGAACTCCAAAACTACTGTACTACAATCCTGCTACATCGGACTGACACCAAAATTATTTTTCTATAGCAAAATCCTCACCAACACATGAGCTCAACCTGTACTCATCTTCCGTGTTGGTAACGTTTATTATTATTGTAATTATTTCTATAATTGCACAGGAAAGTGTAGGATTGTTACACTTCCCTCATATTGTACTCGATTGTTTTTCTGGAGGTTACTCGGAAAAGGATTTTAGTAGATTGCCTAACAATACAATCCGAACGGTCGTGGGCCTTGGAATAGGAGTCAGCGAAGGCTCCGAATCAAGTAAAATCGACTGAGTTTTTGCTTGTTTGTTATTCTGATTTCCGCTGCGCACTCAAATTCCCGAATGATTTTTAAAAACTGGAAAAGAAATTTTTAAACACATGATTCACCCCCACCCTCCTCACATGCACTCGATCCTACAAGTGGTATCAGAGCGGAGAAGCTTGATTTTAGTGCAACCACTAAATCAAGATTTTCTTTTCTTTTCTTTTATTAATTTATTCTTCTCGCACTACTAATCCCAAGAACAAGTCTTGAAATTTTATTTTTTCTTATTTTTGTTCTTGCAAGAAATTAATGGCACGAAACGAGAGATACAACACTGCCCGTCCACCGCTGTTCAATGGAGACAACTTTCCATATTGAAAAAAGAGGATGGAGGTCTACCTGAAAACTGACATTGAGTAATGGTTCATGATAAGACGAGGATACATAACTCCAACGGACAACTCCGGCAAGATCCTTGAACTAGAAGAGTGGAACCCAAACATGAAGAAAATGCCCAGACTGACAACAAAATCCTGAACACTCTTCAATGTGGGCTAACGAAGGAAGAGCTCAACCGAGTCGGGTCATTCGACAATGCTAAGGAATTATGGGACAAGTTGATCAAGCTACACGAAGGCACAAACGACTCCAAGGTAACGAAATGAGACTTGCTTTTAAATAATTTATTTAATATTAAAATACAAGACGGAGAAACCGCAAGCCAGCTGCACGCGAGGATCAAGAACATCCTCAACGGACTCCACCTGATAGGCCACCAACTTGAGAACCGGGACATCATAAGGTATGTCTTAAACTCGTTTTCTCGAAATGCATTGTGGGCATCTATAATAGATGCCTATAAAATTTCAAGGAACCTTTCAAAATTAAAATTAGATGAATTAGAGCTACACGAACAGACTAATGCAAAAGAAGTCGTAAAAGGTATTGCTTTTCTTGCAGGTTCTTCCAAGGAGTCCAAAACGAGAACCCGATCGAAACCCGAGCCTGAAGAAGAGTCTTACACAAAATCTGATGAAGAAGAACAACTGGTGAACATGGTAAGGAAGATGTTCACCAGACGGAAGAAAGATTTCTCCAAGAAGGACCTACATAAGATGACATCCAACCATCCAAAGGCAAACATCATTTGCTATGGATGCAACAAGAAAGGGCACTTCAAGAATGAGTGTCCAAACCAGAAAGAAGACAAGTCCAAGAAGCTAAGGAAGAAGAAGACTCTTCAAGCCACATGAGATGAGTCTTCCTCAGAAGAGTCAGATACTAAAAAATTGAAGTTGGCAAGCCACCTCGCGCCGATGGCAACCAGACCTGAGTTGGAGAGTGAACCAGATCAAGAAGACGAGTCTGAATATGAGTCGAGTCTCGGATCCATATATAGTTCATAAAGAACCAGTGAGGTAAAATTTAATACTGTAAGATTTTTTAAAATAATTGCTTGTTTAAATACAAGATTAATTAAAACTGAGGAACAAGCTAAACTTCTCCTTAAGGAAAATAACTATCATGCTCCGAGAGTATACTTATCCGTTGAAAAACGGACAACACCTCCCCTTATGACAATCGCATATTCCTGGATACATAATCACACACACTATATATATATAACAAAATACCCTATTCAGGTAGCATAACCACACAGTAATATCAAATACTCTACTCGGGTAGCATAATCATGCAGTAATATCAAATACCCCACTCGAGTAGCACAACCACACAATAATAAACGAATAAAAACAACAAGAAATCCAAATACATAAATCGCGTGCTGACACGACTTAAAACTTCAAGTACATAGCCAAAACTCACAATAAAGTCCAAGTCCAGGTATTTTATTACAATGCCAAAAGAAAAATAAATGTGGAAGCAAAATCACTAAGCAAATAGAAAATCATCGAGACTCAATGCGACAAGGGACGACACGGGCAGAACTCTCTAAGCGACCCAAACTGCTAACATGAAATAAAGTAATATGCAGGGTAATGAGTACAAGAAATACTCAACAGGTTTAGAAAAATGGTGCATGAACAATAATAGTATAAGGAGTGCAAAAGTATACAGTCTCAGAGGTAGATACTCACCAAATGAAAATATGCTCATGAATGTCTCTACTA
>JBBUKS010014948.1:0-12020 GCA_038050645.1 Hedychium gardnerianum | reverse complement strand
GTTGTACATCATTTGTTCACATCCACCAACACAATCGTAGTAAACTTGATCCAAGATCCACCAAATGCATTTTCCTCACTTACTCACCATTCCAAAAAGGCTACAAATGCTACTCACCTATCACCAAGAAAATCTACAATACCATGGATGTCACTTTCTTTGAACAACAACAGCTATACTACTCCAGTTCTTATATTCAGGGGGAGAATCTGAATGAATATCATCATCCATCACTGGACCAGACCTCGACATCATTCACCCTCTATCTGATCCCGCTTTATCACATCCCAACCCCTCACCTGCATCACCTCCTCCCGTAGTGAAGCAATTCCGTTTATACACAAGACGAAAGACACATTCAACACTAGTTCAAGAGTCAGAATCGGATCCAAGTCCCACAGAGATTCACTCAGGTATGATACTCAATCATGAATCTACTTCACCAATGGATATAACATTCCAATTGCTTTAAGGAAGGGAGTTAGATCCTACACGATGCATCCCATCTCCAACTTTATTTCTTATGAAGGGTTGTCCCCAAATTATCGAGCGTGTGTCGCCGCCTTTGATAATATTCAGGTTCCAACCACCATTGATGAAGCTCTCAAACACGAGAAAAGTTATTGATGAGGAAGTAAAAGTCCTACAAAAGAATGATACATGGTCTGTTTGTGAACTACCAAAGGGAAAGAAAGCAATTAGGTGCAAATGAATTTTTAAAGTCAAACACAAAGCTAATGGAACAGTTGAAAGACTAAAGGCATGTCTTGTAGCCAAGGGATTCTCACAATCCTATGGCATCGATTACCATGAAACCTTTGCTCCAGTGGCCTAGCTTAACACTATCAGAATTCTTCATGGTATTTATTTGATGCGCCCTCAATCAGGAATTTGATATAAAAGATCTCGGGAATCCAAAATTCTTCTTTGGCATGGAACTGGCTCGATCCAAACATGGAATATTTCTATCACAGCGGAAATACATGTTAGACCTATTAAAAGAAACAAGCATGCTTGGGTGTAAGCCTGTGGATATTTCGATGGATGCTTCCAACAAAATTGGTTCTGGAAAGGACCATGCACCAGTAGACAGGGGGAGATACCAATGACTTGTAGGGCGTCTCATTTATCTATCCCACACACGACCTGATATCGAGTTTTTCGTCAGTGTGGTAAGTCAATTTATGAATAGTCCTGCAGAAGAACACATGAATGTTGTCTACAGAATCTTGAGATACCTCAAGAGTACCCTAGGCAAAGGGTTACTATTTCGGAAGAACAAAGATTGAGGTATACATGTGTACTCAGATGCAGATTGGGCTGGAGATCTTATGATCGATCTCGGGCTACTATACATATGTCTGGGGTAATTTGGTAACATGGAGATATAAAAAGCAATCTTTGGTTGCAATAAGCCGTGCTGAAGCGGAATTTAGAGCTCTTGCACTCGGAATTTGTGAAGGAATATGGATTTGAAGAATCCTAAAAGAACTCGGAATAATCTCGGATAAAGCTGTCAAACTACAATGTGACAACATAGCAGCCATCAGCATTGCAAAGAATCATGTTCACCATGACAGAACAAAGCACATAGAAATTGACAGACACTTTATTTCATAAAACTTGGCAAAAGGAGTTGTGGAACTCTCATATATTCCTTCACGACATTAAATCACAGACATACTTACAAAAACTCTCCCAAGGATCAACTTCGAAGAACTATGTGACAAGTTAGGCATGTATAATATGTACAACCCAACTTGAGGGGGAGTGTAGAATATATTGTAAATATGGATAGTTTAATTTAGGCAGATGATTAGATTAGATCAAATTTGATTGTATTTCATTCCATAAATAAGTAGGGAAGAAGTATATAAATAAGGTCTCATGTACAGATTTAAGATATCAAGTTTTTTGAGAAATACAATACCAACTCTTCCTCTCATATCCCTCGGCAGAATTCTCCAACAGAATTTTTCAACCCAGCAGAATTCTTCAAGGCAGAATTCTTCACCATGTAACTCTCTTAATTTTTTATCAATAAGTTTTCCACTTTCAATTCTTCATTTTTTGTGCTATGCTAGAAGTGTCAATCACGTTAATCTCTTGTGACCCTACCTAGTCTAGGTTGTGTCCAACATGCTCGGATAGGAGCTAGGTTGTGTCAAACTTAGCTCAGCTTTGTTCGTGGGTCGGTCTAGGTAGAAGTGATTTAACCCACGATCAGGCACTGCCCAATAACACATTAAATTGATTAGGACATAAATTAGGTTTAGTCACGACACAAACTTGTCAGGTATGGCATATGTACTGAGTCGAGCCCATTGAATAAAAAATATAAACATTTAAAAAATAATAATAATTAAAATAAAATCAAAAAAATAATTTAAAGCATAATTTTTTTTAAAACTATTTTTGATTTTCTTTATTTTTTTCCTTTTCAATTTTTTTCATTATTTTATTTAGAAAAAATCAAACAAGCCTAGGCCAATTGAGGCCCATGCTAGGCAACCAATTATGACCTCAGAGTCATACTCAACACGACCCATGATAGTAGTTTGGTCTCGATATAAAATTCTGTTCTTTCATCCTATGCTTTGCTAAGAAACCTAAAGTTATATCCTCCATTTGCTTCTAATGCCCATAGCCCTATCTATCTCTGGTGTTGTTGATATCTCCCTGATTAATGTTGGTTCTTATGCAAATCTTCTATTGGAATGACCCAAGGCACCCAACAATCTCTTCCCTATGCATGAGAATCACACTCTTGTGCACTGACTAGACTAGCCGCCGATGCTCTACGCTAGCTTAATCTCTATCGACTCTGCACCCGCGAACAATGTCCTCATGCTACTATGCATCCTAGCTCGACAATTGTCCTTGACACTCCGACCTCATGTTTCAGCAGCATCAACGATCGAGTGACCACGACTGAGGTCTCAAGTTCCATCTTTACGACTTTTTAATTCATATATATTCCAATTAGATCCAAAAAAAATTCTATTACAGTAACCTAAAAAAAGGAAAAGCATGAAGAAAAGAAATATTGTTAGCTAGCTAATAGTAAAATAAACCCTCTTCCTGTTTAAGTCTCACTCGAAGAGTGGATTTTATCGAGGACTTCTGGCACACTTAAATTTGCAATAGGAAGGTGAACCTTGTGCTTATTATTGTTAGGATTCCTGTCTCCCTTTGCATTTAGGCAACAAAGCGTTGTGATGAGATTGGTGTTTATCTAATTTGTGTCCAAGTTGTGGAGGATTACTAGGTATACAGTTGACTTGGCGTAGACAAGAGTTGTGATGGCTTGATGATTTGAGGTCTGTGAGATTGGAGGAGGATGGTGCATTAGAGGGACCATAAGACAAGGAGTGTCAGAGCATGACAAGTTGAGGAGGAGATTTACGTAAGTAAAAGCGTGAAGGATGACTAAGGAAAGCTGTGGGCTTAGAGTATCCGAGGGACGCAGCTTGACAGAAAAAAAAATCTGAAGATTTGGAGAAATTCCACAAGAGATGTGTGGAGTGGCATTAGCATTGATCATGAGTAGATGACAAACTTAGGTAGACTCAACCTTAAATGTGGTTGAACCCAACTGGTGTTGGGATTCGGTTGACTGGTAGTCCAAATACTTCAAGTTAGGTTTATTTGGGGAATTTTGGTTGGATCAGTCAATTGATGAGTAAGGATCTCTCAATTGATGGTTCAAACATTGACAAATGAATAGAAAGTTTTCTAATCAATTAGACGAGTAGATTCGTTTGAAGCAAATAAAATATTTAGGAGTCGACTGGCGTAGTCAACTGAATTGTGTTTGAAGTGCATAGAAAGTTCTAGAGTCGACTAATACAGTCTACTGAGTACTAATCAGTTGATTGTAAATAAGTCCAATCGACTAACGCTACAATGACTAGTTCAAATAAAGACGTTTGGATAAGATTTGAAGGATTGGTCGATGGTGACTGATGATCAGTCAACTGATAGTTGCTAAATCAGTAAACGACAGGATTCAGAGTGAAGGCTACGAAAGGAGTTCAAGGGGATACGAGACAACAGATTGACCTCGTGCAAGTAACACCTATATTCTGCTCCACCAAGCCTTGATTGTTTTCTATTCTTGTTGTATTCTTCCATACTGATTGTTGTAAGAGGTTTTTTCACCTCTAGTGCTCAATTGAAGAGGAGAAAGTGGACTTCGTGTGCATAGGTCATGAACGTAGCCATTCTAGAGAATCGTGAACCACATAAAAATGTTGGTGTCCACTCTGGTTTGCATTTCTTTTGTGTTCTTTATTTCCGTTGTGCATATACATATATATTTGTAGAACACTTACTATACAAACAACAAATTGGCATTCACGCCCCCGGGGCAATGGTACACTGTAGAGAATTTTTCCTCCGGTGAGAAGCGGGTCTAAGAACATTGGTCATTTGGATGAGCCTCTATTAGCGCTTCTCGATTTACCCTGGTGGCCAGTGGAAAAATTTCGTGGGACCGGATTGGTCACCTTCCGGATTAGTCGGTTCGAAGAGCTAGATACCTAGATTATCAAAAAAAAAAACAAATTGGTATTCACCCCTCTACTGCATTGACACTGATCTCAACAATTTTGGGGTTAGGTAATTTTTGTGCATTTTTCTCACGCATCTCATCAGTTCTTGCTCATTCAATATATAACAACTGGATGTCTAAGTTTTACCATGGGTGTGAATATATCTCTAACTCAGCTACTTTGGACATATTGTGGCAATTGGTAGATTTTATGCTGTTGATGACTTCTACTGCCTAGTATTTGGATTTAATTGGTTAAGGTAATTTATTATTACTTGTATTTAAAATCTTTCCTTTTGACAGGATAAATATGTTAAGAACTGTTGCCCTAACTAAAACTAAGTGTATTATATTTCCTTAGAATCTTTAGTCAATGTTCTTTAGCTCCTTTCATTGATAGTACCATGCCATTTCCTAGTGGTGTAGTTACCTGATCCTTTCACCAAGTGTTGCATTTATTAACTGCCTTTTATTTTTTTGGTTAATTATAATTTGCTGTTTGCTAGGCTTTATCAAGCAAGTCAGCTTTCCAGAGGCATCAGCAATGGCTGCAGCATGCAAAGACTCGCAGTGCTAGACATAAGATAATGAAAGTAGGAGCCCTTATTTATCACACCTATTTCATGACTATTGGATCACTTGTCCCATTAACCTTTATATATTTTTATCAGTTTCTGAGAGAGCAAGCTGCACTTGCAGCAACTGAAATAACTGCAGAAGCAATAGATGATTTTGTTGCGGATATCAAGGACGGGAGTGAAAACGAGCAGGCATCACTCAGTGAAAAGAAATCCATATGGGAAAAGATTCTTGCGATTGTGGAAGAATCAGCAAAGACAAAGCATGACCTCGTGCCTGTTCAGAACAATGTTGGGTTGCTTAAAATCAATGGAAAGCCCAACAAGAGTGCAAAAAAAATGAGTGTGAAGATCAATGGTAATCCAATGCCCGGGGATCATGCTCTTACAGAGTTCATATTTGGAAAGATTCCTGCATATAAAGAAGTGTTACCTGGTTTAGAAAGCTGGAAAGCAGGCAAAATCGCATTGTGGCATAATTTGGAGGGGCATTCGATTAAATGGTTTCACGTTGCTTGTATTGATCGCAAAGGTAATGATTGTTTCTATTCTCCAATCACTTAATAATATTAAAGCCGGGTTTACTTGGGCGTATGATATTGAAGATGGGCATCCATCCAGTTCTATGTTGCCCAGTCTTATGAAGTTTGAACAATGGCAACCTTCTTCATATTCTAGCTACAAATACATTCTCCTGATCTATGCACTCCCTTGGCAGGCATGATGGCTGAAGTTACATCAGCATTGGCAGCTGTCGGAATTAGGATATGTTCTTGCGCGGTTAGTGATAATCAAACATGAGTTATATGTGCTGTATGTTGCATATCAACCTGTCCTTCGATGTTCTGAAACAGGCAGAGATTGACAGAAAAAGGGGTATTGGTGTTATGGTGTTTCATTATGAAGGAACATATGACAACCTGGTACGGCTTATCAATAAGTAATTTTCCTTTTTTTGTTTGTCGTCTTATATATAAATGTAATTGTAGGTGAATGCTTGTGGGAGCGTGGATGTCATCCTTGGTGTTTTGGGATGGTCTGCTGGCTGTAGCTGGTCTAGTCCTGCCGATCATCTCGATTTTCTATGAATGTGGATAGTTGAGCTCGATCTACTAAACCAAAGAAGAAAAAAATGTCTGTTGGTATTCAGAGAGGCAAGAGCATTTCACATAGTATTTTTGTAATTTGAGGGAGTAAGTGTATTTAAGAGTTTCAGGGATCTTTCTAGTTTATGTTTTTGAAATTCATATTCACAAATAAGAACAGCTAACTGAACTAGCCGGTTAGCAGAGGAAATGTAAATAGGTAAAGGGGGGCATCCGGTGGTGTTTAAGCCTTTAACCATGTTCATAAAGGCTTTTTAATGCAAACACAGAATAAATTGTTTTTAAAGTTGAAGTATAGATTATTACAACATTCCTATATTCAACTCTTTAAATTGATCAATTCTAGAGATGATTGATTCAATCCTAGGAATTTTTTTATAGATTATTAGAATAAATTCGGGAAGTACAGACGAGTCATGACGGACGGTCTAATATTATAAATGGTTCGATGTATGATATGTCTTGTAAGATATTTTAATTCTCATTGTATGAGAATTTATTTTATTTCTTACCAGCGCTGCTCCTGGGGATATTATTGGTCTTATCTTTGTTCAAGCTTATGTGGAATGTTTTTCGAGTTATTGATATGGAAGATTATGGCCCGAGAAATCCTCGGAGAAAACCCATGGGAATCCTATGGAGAGGTCCCATAAAAACCACTATCAAAACTTATCGTTTCTAGAGGTGGAGAAATTACTTAATTGAAGATGAAAAATATAAAGAAAATAATAATATTACTTTCCTTTTCATATAATACAAGTAAACACTAAGAAAAGAATGGAAAATTAAAATTTTAAAATATTCGTGAGAATAGAAGCCTTTTGAGTTCTAATAGCGTTAGAAGCCCTTAGGTATAGAATGGATGAGTGTATACAATTATATTCAAGTATGTTTTTGGAGTGTCCCTCAAGGCCCCTTTGTCCCTTTATTTATAACGTCAAAGTCCATTCATGGGTGGACTTCAACAACTATTGTTTTCTTCAATTCTAGTGAATTAAAAATATCCCCAGTCAATTGAAATGCAAAGATAACAACTTTATTTATTAACAATTCTAGTGAATTTGTTAGTCAATTGGAAAGCTCATCCGCTTGATTACTCAAATGCCTAGTCAACTACAATGGCTAATTTAGCCATCTTATATGTGAACATCTCTAGTAGACAAATAATTCCATTGAAAGAAAATTTTATTATTCTCTTTCAAGTGATCTAGAAAAGAATTTACTATCTCATGCTAATTAAACTACCTTAATAATTCCACTAATATATTTCCCTACTTCAAGTATGAATTAATTAAACTTTTTAAAAGCTTTAACTTATGTCTCATCAAGTTTATGAAGTAATCAATATCTTCACCTACCTATGTCAACATTGGTCTTTAATGTTTATTTGTCTTTATCACCCTTTCCACTAAAGGGAAACCTAGTCATCTTACTAAGTAAATAAGATTCATAAATGTCATATGATTTCCAATCAAATACATAATGTGTGAATCTCATTAAGATGACCAAATCAACCATGCCAAAGATAGATTTTATTTATATTACTTATCTTTAGTTATTTGGTTTCCAAGTGATGTACAAGAGTGTTGATATTAAAAACATACAAATCATTAAATCTTATAGGTTCCATATAAGATATCAATGTTATAAAAATAACAATTGTTATTCTTAAATAAAAAAATTAAAACTTAGACTTTTCCATACAAATAATTGAAATAATATTCTTAGTCACACTAGAAATGTAGTAGCAATTATTCTACTATAAACCTCGAGGACATTAATTAACAACTGATACAATAAGTCGACCAAACTATCGATATGCATTTGGCCATAAACATAAAAATTAAATGATGAAGGTTAATAATTATTAGTCAGCAATGCTGATTTTCTATGGTTGGATTGCTCACTCCATCTCTCAATTCACTTTTGCTTAATTACTTGTGTAGCATTAACAGTGATTTAAGCTTCGACTTCTCCTTGTTAACTCCAAATGTTCATCGATCGATCGAGTCTAGTATACACTCCTTTAATTTCATGGCACATATATCTTTCGCAATGATCACAATTAATGAATAGCAATATTTCACTTAAATAATGAGGATCAAATAGGATAATCATACCCAAAGAGGAGCCACAAAATTAAACCAATTAATTCAAGGGTTCTTCTAGGAATAAGAAGCCATGGGAAGAAGGAAAGAATCTTATTTTCATTGTTATGGTCCATTATCCTTATCTCTCTCATACCTTAATTAAGACTCTTATATATACCATTTATGTTGGTGATTTTAGAGAGAAAAGAACACACGGGAAGAAGAAACTTTGAGGGAAGAAATTCTTACATTAACATCATCATTAAAATATAATATTATACAATTACAATGAATTGAATATAAATGTAATAGATGAAATGATACATTTTTATTCATTTACATTGATTATACATCGGCTATTTGTCACCCTAATGTTTATTTGTTCTATAAGTATGGTATTAGCCATCTTAACATCAATCAGGGCGTACAAGTGAACTATCTTAATGTTTATTTGTCTGTATAGATAGTTATAAAGAATTGTCAGCCACCCTAAACCCTAAATCCAAATAATAACCTTCATATCATTTATATTGTAGAGAATCATTAATTTGACCATATCTTTTATCCTCATAATTAAGAATATTCAGCCCCATGACATATTGTGTTGTAGTGGTAAGAGATAGAGTATATTTCTCAAGTAACTAAGGTTTAATTTTCACACAGGACACATCTATGATGATTGAATTACTGGTGAAGTTGGGGACACGTCAGGAGCCATCATTCTTCCTAGATTTATTTGGTGGATGAAATGTGGAACCAGACCGTCTACCCCAGGATTAGTCGGATTATAAGATTTAGATTCCTGATATATAAAAATAATAATTAAGAATATTCAAAATCTAAAATCATGTCGAAGTTTCAATTTTTGACCGAAATGATATATGTTATTCGATATCGCATTGCCATTTCGATGCGTAATATCGATGATTGATGGATTGAAAGTTAAAACTTAAAAGAGGAAGAAGATATAACAGAGGAGAGGAAGGAGATATTATTTGCATTGAAACTCTATGCATGGTACAAGATCTCAAAATTATGCTCACGATCCAAAGGAAATTGTAGGATCATTGCGAGAATTCATTTGGTTTGGTTAGAAAGTTAGTTGTGTATGATCTTGCTCCTTAATAATCTTGAACATGATCGCCTACTCTTGTGCATGCTCTCCGTAATTGTCTCCAGCGTCGGCGACCAATGCCGGCATTTCAATCCCACCAGCTGCTCGTAGTGCTTCCTCAGCTCCGGCGTGCTACATAAACTACTTCCACCACCGTCGTCGCTGACCGTGTTCCTCCGACGACCTCCGTTTTCATCCGGCGGGGACCCGATGACCTTAGCTATGAACTCAGGCCGCACCTTGATGACTTGCCTCCCGTCGGCGCCCTTCGCGTACGAGAAAGGACTCTGTTCCTCTAGCGACACCTTCGCCGCAGCCGGAGACAGCGACGCCAGGGACGCCGTCGTCAGAGTCTTGCTGCAGCCGAAGCGGCCGGCCGGGAGGAGGAAATAGGTCTCCCCTGCGAGGAGCTCAGCGGCGGCAGCGAGGACCGGGAGCGGGTGGCCGATGTAGAAGGAGTTGGCGTGGCAGACGACGCGGTCCGGGAACTCGGACATCAGCTCGCCGGCCAGGAGCTGCTTCTTCGCGGCAAGTAAAGACGTGGGACCATCCCAAGAGACGAGCTTCACCAGACGGCAGCGGCTGCGGCTGCGGCGACAGCGAGGGAAGGTGATGGTGAAGCAGGAGCAAGGGGCTGCCTTCCGCATCACGCGTGCGTGCCGACGAGTGGAATCGAGGAGAAGAGATGGGAGTTTGGAAGCAGCTGGGTCTGTACGAGTAGATGTGGTGGTGGAGGGAGAGTACTACGTACTTATAGCGTGGGCGGCGGCGGTGGTTGACTTGGACCAGTCAAAGTCTCGGTTCCACTGGGCCTTGTAGTCAGCGGCGACCAAGAACACGTGCTAAAGTTTGCAATTTGTCAACGCTCATCGGTGCTGTTACGACGATGGTAGCGTCGTCAACGCCCACATCGCGGCGTTCATTAATTTCACTGTTTGTTGCGTCCAAATCCTGTTTGTCAACGCCGACGATTCTGTGGACGCCGGCGCTACGGCAAGATCCTCCGAACAGTTGCGTCTGATTTTTATTTATTTTTATTTTTATTTTATTTTTATTCAACAAATAAATAGGAAGATGCAGAGAAATAAAATGATAAAGTTGCGAAACAGTGAAAATAGCAAATAACTAGTTATTAATGAAAGTCTGAAACTAGCAAAGTCTCATTAAACACCAATCCTTAAGTTTCCCTTTCCAGAGAAATCCAAAATTTCCTTGTATTCAATAAATCGATTTAGCTTTGGCTCCAAGGATCCATAATCGGCAGGGTTTTTTATTTTTTTCTTTTTCTTTTTGGAAATCATACAAGACATTGTCAAATATCGAACTTTAGTCAATCGGTCATTGCCTCGGTAGCTCTGGAGAAATACCTTCAATATCCACTTGGAGGTGCTCATCTCGTGGCATAGGTGCAATCAAATCTTCAGTTTATCCCAAAGAGCTTTGTTGATCGCACACCCAAAGAAGGTATGATCTAGAGGAGCTCGATGTTGGAAGTCAAGAGATTACAAGGAATTGCTGAATTGAAATTACAAAATCAATTCAAACTTATTTATTGAAGTGACTTAAATTGATAATCTCAAACTGTCAAGATAAATTGTTTAGAATAGTTGAGTTATCTTGTATGATTAAATTGTTTGGGATGATTGAGATGTCTTATATGGTTGAGCTGCAGAGTTTATAGAGTTGCTGAGTCAACCGAGTTACTAAGTCAGTGTCGAGTCACTACCAAATCAACTGAGTTATTGTAGAGTCGCCGAGTCCGTATAAAGTCACTATTGAGTCAGCTGAGTTGTCGTGTCGTAGAGTTGGCCGAACTATCGAGTCAGCCGAGTTGCTGAGTCATAGAGTTGGCCGAGCTACCGAGTCAGTCGAGTTGTCGAGTCACCCGAATGCTCTGTTGTCAAGTGCTCTAAAGTGGACGTCGAGTGCTCCCGAGTGGACTCCGAGTGCTCCTGAGTCTCGAAACTTAGAGTCGTCTGACGAGTTGGTAGAAAGAGTTGTAGAGGCCTGCACGATGTAGTTTTCTTAAAATAGATTTGTCTCCTCCAACTATGTTTCGATGTTATGATGGACATTCGTTTTTTAGGATACAATGACAGAATCATGTACACAACCAAACACTGATTGTTTGTGGCGAACTAAGAAAATATCCGATTATTATCACAAATAAACTGCCGAGCGAGTGCATGGTAGAGAAGCAATTAGGGAACGAAGGTGGAAGGATTTTGCCTTTTTTCAATGTGTTCATCTTCTATGGTCACAACTTTCTTATATAAGAGCTCAGACCAAAAGGTCATTTATTGTCATTTATTATCTTTATTAGCTGAGATCAAAACGTCAGTCATTGACCACTAATGATTAATTATTTTACTCGGGTGGTTATAGATTTAGCATTAATTATCGATTAATTCATCCGTTACATACATAAGCAATCCATAAAATGGATTCGGGTGATAAAATATTGATTTATTGACTTGGATAATTTTTTTTCACAAGTTAGTCCAGTATTTAACGTACATAGATCATGTTCGCATATGAGTTAACTCGATTTTACAAGTGTGAGAGAATTTCTCTCCATAT
>JBBUKS010014937.1:0-12021 GCA_038050645.1 Hedychium gardnerianum | reverse complement strand
ATACTCTCATTTCTTATTTTGTCCATCCTTGTATGTCCACACATCCACCTTAACATTCTCATCTCTGCAACTCTCATAAGAAGAACTTTTCCTTATGTGGATCCAATTTTGCATGGTGCATTAAACATTAATTATTTACAGATTGTATGATTGGTATATCAAGGTATCTATGCTTCTCAGATATAGTTTAGGTGATAGATTAAGAGTTAAGACTGAACCCATTCAAAAGCTGTGTGCAATGTAGAAGTGAGTGCAAACCATTTTGATTATTGATGCTAGAATGTTTCATACAATAAAAAGATCTTGGGCAAAAATCAAAAAGAGTGTCCTTTTTATTGGAATTGTCAAACTGGCTGCAAAATATGCAGTATTGAAACACAAAAAGGGATTGCATTTACCGAAATGAGAGAATACTAAAATGACATCTTGCAAGAATGAATACAACATCTTCATATTTGAGGATAACAAAACACTTCAATAGCTAAAAATTAACTGGAAGTTCCCAGCTGGCTTTTTTTGGCTTGTTCTGGATACAACAATACAAAGGAATATAAGGGAAATTCAATAATGATAAATAAACTAGAATTGCTAGCTTGCACACATCACAAAGCTTAATCTTGTATCTCTCTCAACTGCCGTTGCCTTAGCTTCTGCAGAAGAGACTCGGGCCCTTCTATCTATTACCATTTGGGTAGACAATAATATTTATACTGACTCACTATTCACACAAGGCTCCTATTAGATAGAAGTCTGCCTTCGTAGATGATGAGTGGTTCTTTTCTTAAGTGAATGGTTTCAGACAGTTGCTTGAGCTGATGCAAACCTGGGTATTGGATATAATACTGACGCAATGTATATTTAAAGCAGTTGCTAGTATAAGGAGTTATGACCATTAGGATTGTGGAACAAAAGTGCCAACATAACCAAATCCGACAATTACGAAAGCGATTGCTTGAAGATAGAGGTAGATGTAGTAATGGTTTTTCCCATGGGCCAGGTCATAGCACCCGCAGAAGAAAAGATATAACCCAGTACAGAGCTCCATTAGATGTAATCTGTTTTTTAGGACAAGAAAAGGAGCATATCAATTATCAATGTGATATTATTCGTGTGAAGCTTCTCCTCAAAATGTTGCAAACTTTGCTTCTAAGATTTTTAGAATTTAGCAAAGCAATCATATAAACTGAGTGCATAAGATGGAATGGAAGAATTGTGATTACCTGTCACCAATTCGAAGCCGTGGCTTCCTAGCTGCTTTAGATTTTGTCTTCATAATATCTCCAAGCTTTTCAGTCACCACCCATTCATTGACTTTCCCTCCTGCTTCCAAGAGGCCACTTAAGGTTGCTTTTGTTCTATGCAGAGACATGACATTCTCAAAAAGGATCCAGAACATCAGCAAGTGAAAAGACCTGTGACAATTGATCGAGTGATGGATCTTTAAATTTAGCCAAAGGGAGGACAAAAATTGTGCCTTTATTTGATGATTAAGGAGTTTATCATCAAATAAGTTGGCAAGACTAACAAAACAGTAAAATGAAGATATTTGAGTTCTTCTCATACCTTGGTGTTCCAACAGAATTCAGCAGAGTAATGACTGAGGGAATGTACACTAAACCCCACTTTGGTATTTGAACTTCAGGAATGAAGACTGTCATTGGGATAACAATGCAGTAAAATACAAAGGTCACAATATGACCTACAATCTTCCGGATGAAGAAAAAACTGTATATGACATAGATCTTTGTCCAGAGAGTCACTTTCTGTATTGATAGAGGATTTTGATCAAAATCTATAGAAAATTAAGTGTTTTTCAGTTGCAATATTGAAAGGTAACTGACCTTATTTTTGCATATTTCCATCACCATTTTCCTGAACAAGTTTGCTGGGCCACAGGACCATCTGTGTTGCTGATGGCGGAAGGCCTTGAAGGTGCTTGGTAGTTCACTTTTGACCTTCACATGTTCAATAAAGTTCATGAAATGGATTAGGGTATTATCAAAATGTTCTATTTGCCTAAGTTCGTCTTAGCAAATTGCTTTAATCATGTGAAAGAACCAAATTGAATAACATGAAAGAAAAGTGTGCATTAGTTAACCAATCCGTTTTTAAGAATTTGGTTACATTTTCTGCATTTTTTTCTGGCATCATCATTTTTTTAAGGTGCATGGTGCCTGCAAAGTGCTTGCTATTGCAACATTCATAGTGAATCTGTCGTAAAACTTCTGATTTAGTTCATGTTTAGTATCTCATTTGATATGTTCTTAACTAATCTCAGTTAATGTATATACCTCAAGGTCTTTGAGGAATATATATTTCCATCCCTTGAGGCTTGCTCGAACAGACAAATCCATGTCTTCTACGGTCGTCCGATCCTTCCAACCTCCAGCCTCATTGACAGCAGAAATCCGCCATACCCCAGCAGTTCCTGTGAGAAGAATCGGTTCAAGCATTTGGAACAAATCTCTACATCATTCTTACAGAGCAATGACCTGCACCTTAGCCTATTTCATTGATTTAATTACTTCAAGGTGCATCTAAAACTAACCATTGAAGCCGAAGAAGCCATAGGTGGAGGATCCCACTTGTTGCTCAACAAAGAAATGGTAATCCAAAGACATCTCCTGCATCCTTGTCATCATATTTTCATCCGCGTTAACTGCAGTGAATCAATTGCATCCAAGGATGGTAAGCAATGTACTGTTCTAAATATATTTGTTTTATCTAATTATTATCTCCTGCAACTAAGAAAATAAGTTTGGATGTAGGGACAAGGTGCCCTGATTGCTGCAGACTGGATTAGATGAATCAAATTCAGAAAAGAAAATAAAGGTAGTAAATTGTAGTGTCGGTGGCATGAAAAAAAATGTGGACAATTAGCTACGATGTGTTAGCAGCGAGTATAATTGCACATGGGAAAAGCAGAAAGAAGAGGGAAGGTAAAACTTAAAGACGATTTCGGTAGTACCAAAGCTAAAAGATATGTTCGACCTTTACTTATTTAATCTTCCTATCTAAAGCTGTGGGAATCAGACACAGTTGTTATCTAGCTGCTACTTTTTTTATGCTTTCTTCCTCTTGCTAGCAGAAGAAAAGGTAATGAAGGAAAATCTGAAATAAGAACAATTATTGAGGAAGAAGGAACAGAAGGGCTGAAGAATTATTAATCACAAGCTGTTGTCACCGGAAATATATGCATGTGATGTGTCAGTACCTCATAGTACTGGAATCTTTCCTACCCTTTCTTCGTAAAATAAAAATTTAACTGTGCTTGCACCTCCCTTATATGAAGTGTGCTTCTTTTAGATCTGGAACTAAAACTTTTCTTGTGATCTTGGATCTGTAATCACTCATTGACCTTTAGAATCGATGCACACGTTTCAAAAGAAAACTATGTTCGCCTAACATGTGGTTTTGATTAAGGTCCTCTAAGAATCTGACGAGACAATGATAGTGATGAAATTGAGGCACAAAAAAAAAGGAAAAGAAACATGAATCTCTCCAACTAAGTCTATTATGTGGGGCTTATGACCTACTCCACAAAATTAGAACCTGGGCTGTACGGTTGTCTACAAATATGCAGATCATAATTATCCATGACTCCTCGATGATCTATATTTTGTAGGTCCTTAAGCATCATGCAACTTTAACAATTCAAGTCCTCTCCCACTCAATCTACTCTCAAAATACTTACGACTATGTTTTACAACTACGACGAAAAATATAACTTTGCATTAAATAATAATCTAATACGTAAGGAGGCCACCGACACACTTGCTTGATCTAACTCTGAGCTACTCTGCCTCTTGTATAAAGGGCAACTACCCAAGGGACCACTTCCCGCTCCATGTCTCTGCTCACGGCCCTTTCCTATCATCTAAGACAAAACTACGTACTCAGTTTCTTCTCCTCATGCAGTAAAACATCAATGTTTTCACCGAAATGAGGAATCGAGCCAAACTTTTCTGAGATAATTTAAACTTCTCTACGATTTTGGTCAGTGTTATTCTCTCTTCGTGTTGAAAAATTACATTTTTGCATAACATAAGAGAAGGGAGGGATCATACCGAAGGTCCAGCGGCCCTGGACGAGGGCGACCTTGGGGTTGTGGATGAGGAAGGGGATGGTGCGGAGGAGGAAGTCGGGCTCCGGCTGGAAGTCGGCGTCGAAGATCACAACGTACTCGCACTCCTTCACGTAGCTGTGCTTGAGCCCCTGCCGGAGCGCGCCCGCCTTGTAACCCACCCTGTCATCACGGATAGCATACTTTATGTTGACCCCCTTGTTCGCCCACTTCCAGCACTCTACCTGCACCAGCTCCTGCCATGTTTCCACCAACCAGCCATGGCGTTGTCAGATCCATTGCAAGTGCATGCCGAAGTTGTCATTTTTATCGCAGCGCAGTCACTAACGATCAATATATTTTTTTTTTCTAACCAGATGAGCTAAATTGTGGGGAGGATGAATTTTTTTCACCGGAATTTGTCGGTGCCAAGCAGTTTCAAAAAAGTGGATGTGTTAATTCGCAAAGAGGGAAAATAATTACAGGAGTTTCAAAAAAACTACATGTCCTGACATTATTGGAGAGATCTATTCGTCTCGAAAAAATAATAAAAATTAGTTTGATTTCGTACCTTAATGGAGTCGTCGGTGGAATCGTCGAGCACTTGGATGATGATGCGATCCGAAGGCCATGAGAGCCCACAAGCAGCTCCGATCGAGAGCTGGTAGACCTGAAATTTCAAAGAAAATTAAGACGCGCGGGTCGCGGAAGTGGCGGCGAAATTTAGGGCTGGGATTTTAGGCGACCGAAGGCGAAATGGACCTCTTTCTCGTTGTACATTGGGATTTGGATGAGCACCATGGGGTAGGCGGAGGTGCCGAGCTCGGCGTCGTCGCCCATCGGCTCCCACTTGTATTGAGTCTCCGGGCGGCGGCCGAGGAGCCGGACGGTGGTGATCACGACGGCCATATAGACCTTCTCGACGAAGAGCATCACCGACAGGGCCAGGCAGATGTACACCGCCAGCTGCAGCAGCGGCACGATCACCGGCGCCTTCACCTGCTGCCACGCCATCCACATCTGCTCCCGCGCCTGGATCACGCCCGGAAACATCGACGCCGTGGAAACCCTATCCATCTCCGCCTCAAAAGAGGAATTATCGAGCAATGGGACTAAAAATCACGAAAAGGGAATCGGCGCAGGACTGGCACAGTCCTCGCAGAGACAGAAACGAGATCGGCGACAAAGAAGGGACACAAAGTCGTCGTTCAGGTGGAAAATTCTCACACTCTGTCAGCTGCTCCACACACCATTAATGAGGGAGAAAGGGGCCTCCTTTTCCCTCACGAAACCCACCAAAACCAACAGAGCAACAAGCGTCTGGGGAAGCAGAGCTCACCAGATCCGGAGAACAAACGCCGGAAAAAGGGCAGTGAAGTGCTTGCGCAATCGATCCCCGGCCTTGTTCCTCTCTCTTCTCCCCGAGCAATGCGAGCTCAGGGATCGGCGAGGAAGGGAGGGAGCGAGGCGCACTGAGGAGGGACAGAAGCCCGGGCATATGCCACAAGGCTTCTGAGTACTGCCCTTAAATAAACCGCCTCGTTAACAGCGAAATGTAAAATTAATTAATACAAATTTAGAAGATCCACAAGATTATTTGTTTAATTACCTGCCATTTCGTTAATCACCAATCCATTTACTGAATTACTACTTCTTTACCATTACGCCTCCGCTTTTTTGCATTATAGTACCAGATAAATTATAAATTATATTTTAAACCCTCTAGTTCAGGAAATTTATCAAATTCACCTACCTCTTCTTTAATGCGAGTTTATATATTTATTAATTTATTTAATATGATAGAACTAATTTTTTTATTGCAAGAAGAATATTCCAAGAATCTAAAAGGTCCAATTTCTTGGTGAGAAGTTGAAAATAATGTGAAACCTCATTCACCTTCCCTAAATAATTTATTTAATTATTACCAAAATACTTGTAATGCCAATATTATTCTCCAATTTCATAGAAAAATTTGTTTTGTTCGATTGCTATTTTAGACCAAACCTAATTTTTCCTTTCTCTAGAAACTAATTAATATTTGTGTTTAATATAAATAAGCTAGAAAAGAAAGGATAAGAATTAAATCGTTTATTTATTAATTAGAGTTGGAGTGATTCTCATTCCTAACTTTGACATTCCAACAAAAATAGTTAATTAAGTTTTACTTAACAAATACATCTTTATTTTTATATATAATTTGGATGGAGAAAAGCATCACTTATGTTCTTTAATAGTGTATTCAATAGGATGAAATAATAAAATTCTAAAAATCAATTTAGTTTTTACATCTCTTGTTCATTTGGTAGAATTGAAAAGGAATAGATTTTCTTTAAAGGAATTAATGTGAATAATTTGCATAACATTAATTTTTATATCTTCTTTTTCTTCTTGTTATTGTTTCTAATTTTTCAAATAGATTCGTCCATTTATTCTTGAAGAAAATTATCAAGGAAAATAAACTTACCACGTAATTTAGAGTTAATTCTTGTGTAATGATATTTGTTAGATGTATTAGTGAATATATTTATTAATTATAGATTTTAATAATTTCAATCGATAAGAATGCAATCTCATTTTTTTTATTAATAATATTTTAACTAGTAAAAATTAATTATATTAAAATTAATTTATTGATGTTTAATATAATTTAATGACAATAAAAAATAATTAAAAATTCTTGATACGACTTCCGTATCGTCTTTTCTTCAATCTTATGAAAAAAATGAATTATCTTTTAGGAACCTTCAATACTTTCGACCTTTGATTTTCATCGCTTTGAATAAGAGTAGAACAAATATTAAATTTGTTTATATACTACATATATCATATTATATATATCGAATATATTAATATTAATAGTATATTAAAATTTTTGATACAATATTATATCGTATCAGACTTTAATTTAATATTTCAATATGGTATATATAGTATTGATGATAAAATTTTAATATGAATATTAAGAAATTTTTATCATATTAAAATTTAATATACTGATTTCCAATACGGTATCAATTATATTTTTTATACCTAAATTTTTGATATAGTATATGATATCGTATAAAAAAATTTGATATGATACAATATTTATGATACGATATATCACCCTTAGTTTTGAATCTCACAATTGACTCTTACTATTTTTAAAATATATATATATATCAATTTGAGCCACACGGCTAGATTCAGTGGCTAATTGAGAACTCAGATTAAATTATAAAAATTATAATTTATTAAAATCAGACAAATAAAAATATGTTAGACTCGACTACAATAAAATAGAGTAATTATTAAATCTTTATTCATAAAAAAAAATATTATAAAAGTTTATTATAATATTCTATGTATGATATAATTTGATCAACCCAATAATAATGAAAATATAATTAGTTTATTTTGTCATTAAAATAATTATATTTAATACATTTAGTTAAGAATTAAGTCATGAGAAAATATCAAATAATGTCCAGAGGTTTAAGCATAGATTTAGCATTGAAAACACGCTTCATGATAACATTAATTTGTTTATATTTTTTATTTTTAATTGACACTAAGTATTAAGCTTTTGATTCGATTAATTGTATGATGATCAATTCGAGCCCACAAATTTTTTTTATTGATCATCAAAATAAATCGAGAAAGTACACGTAAATAAACAAGATTTTATACTAAAATATTTGGATTGCAAATCATTAATTTTTATAATCGAATTTTCTCATCTTAGTCTAATAGTATTTTATAACTAGTAATAAGGTTCACAATGCCTTTTAAAATAGTTAACCTGAAATATATAACTAAAATGAAATAATTCTAATACATTTTACAACATGATGCACGAAGTCTTTAAATTTGACTGGTGTCGTCACACAAGCCAAGGAAATACTTTTAATAAAAAGGATATTTAAAAAAAAATGCACCTTTGCTTTTTAAAATTTTTAGAAATTTGAGTGTGCTCTTTCCGAAAATGACGATAATTCTACATTAAAAAATTAAAATAAATAGATAAATTTATTTGAGTGTGCTCTTTCTATATTTTATTTTATTTTAATTTTAGAATTTGCCTAATAATCATATCATAATCTTTTGACTTAGCATCTTTGTTGGATTAAAATTAATGGAAAAAGATATATTTACAAAATTGGACCCAATTCAATGACAATATATGAGTCAAATTGACCCATTTAGTAAACTGTTTTTGAAGAAATAAATAGTATTTTTATATTTATATGAATTATTTCCTGCGCAAATCATGGCGCGTTGCCATTTGCTTTGTCACTCATCTTGTCACCGTCATCTGTTAGCCTCCATCTTTTTTTTTATAAAATGAAAAAAAATAAAAGGCTAAGACGTTGCACGAAAGTTACATATAAAATGTCTATCGTTTGAGAAATATTCTTTCAATATAAGATATCTCATTTTCGAAATGAAATCGATTCATTATGAAAGATCACGTAAGTTATCGTTAAATAGTGAGCCTTTGAGCCTTTGTCAGATGATCTTTGCCTCAAAATTATTTTTTGCAAAGCTTTAAATAAACTTTTCCATCCTATAGATGGCTAGTTAGATGTCAGCTATTCTCGAACCTTATTCTAAAGTTGTCTCGTGAATATAATCATTTGACTTCACAGTTTGCTAGCATAGGGAACACTGCTTATGAGATTCAAAAACTATTCTATTCATTGTTGGCAATCGCTGGTGAGCAAACATCCAATAGCAAAATTGATGCTTGGGCAGCAGACCGACTTTTCATATAATTGATGCACAGGAGGCCGCCACTACACGTGGCTGGAAAAATCAGTAAGTATTAACTGTGTCATTCTTCTCTACTACAAACCATTCCAAAAGCTTCATATTGGCTTCCCCATAGCCTCCTTCTCGCTGCACAATTTGGTCACGAATATAAATCAACTTCTTGATCAAAGGGGAGACTGACACTTTGCATTACCACTGCCAAAAATCTACACACCTGAGGTAATGGTGATGCACTCAATGAACCCAAAATGAATCCTTCTTAGTTTGGATGTTCCATAATGTCCGACATAGTGAAGCGTTATTCCATGTAGCCTCCTTCGTTATTGGATAAGCAAATATTCGCCCATGAGATCGACGGATGCTTGGTGGACCAAACAAAAGACAGACAAATTCCATAAAGCTTGTCAATCACCTTACTTGGAATGGGGAGAATAGATAACCAATAACATTCAAGGCCTTGTAGCACCGATCAAACTAACTTCAAGCGCCCCGTATAAGATAAAGTATGCTTCGGCCAAGAGATAATCTTCTTAGTCACTGCATCAAGAAGGGATCCATAATTTGAAATCCAAAGTTTTGCCGCAGCTAAAGGATCACCAAGGTACCTAAAGGGGAATATACCCTCTTGAAAACTTGTAATTTGTATAATCTCACCCTTTGTTCTTTCATCGACACTCGTCATCTACATACTGGACTTCAATGAGTTAGCCCGAAGTCCCGTTTTGTCCCCAAACTCCTTCAAAAAAATGACGATCATAAAGATGATGAATATATCAGCCCTTGCAAACATCAAAAGATCATCGACATATGCTAAATGGGTGACTTGGGTCGCTTCACACATATGATGGAAGTGAAAATCCTCTTGCTTCGATGCTACCTGTAATTGCCCGAGAATACCTCAAGACAAAGCTCAAATAACAAAGGAGAAAGTGAGTGGCCTTGCCGTAATCCACGCCGCCCACTAAAGAAGTCATATAAGCCGCCATCAAGGTTAATAGAGTATGATACTATGGTGACACATTCATGAATCCAATCACAGAATTGTTGGAGAAAATCATAACCAACAAGAATTGTCATAAGAAAACCTCAATCTACGATATCAAAAGTCTTCTTCAAGTCCACTTTAATCATGCATTGAGGAGAGATCTGCTTGCATGCATATTTTTGAAGTAAATCTTGAGCTAGATAAATATTCTCACCTATGGAACAATCTTGGACAAAAGTCGCTTATGCCGGATCCAATAAACAATCCATGGCTCTCGCTAGGCGCCCCGCTAGTGCTTTGTATATCACTTTGTAGAAGATCATACAATAAGATATTAGCTAATAATTACCAACACCGGATGCATGATTGGATTTTGGAACCAAGGCTATTAGCATGTGGTTCAATTGTTTGAGTAGTTGTCAATGTAGAAAAAAATACTGCACTGCATTTATAACTTCGGCACCCACTGTGTCCCAAGAATAGGTGTAGAACTTGGCATTGTATCCATCCAGACCTGGGGCTTTGTCCCTCCCAATGCAAGACCACAACCCGTATCTTCTCAGCGGTGACTGCCCGAACTAGTACTACCCCTTGTGTATTAGACAATCTGCTGCCTGGCAGCCCCTCACTATGCAAAGGTAAAGTCTGCTCATTGCTTCCTAATAGCTCCTAGAAATGTCCCACAAACTCTGTTGTGACCTCCCCAAGGCTGGTGGTCTACTCGCCGAACTATTTGATGATGATGACAATAGCATTCCGCTTTACCAAGTTGTGAAAGAGCTTGGTGCATCTGTTACTGTTCTTGATATAATTGTTCTTCGCTCTTTGTTAATAGAAACTCTTCTTTGTCTCCGCAAGTAAGGTGACACGTCATCTTAGTAATCCATAATCTGCTGGGGCCTCCCCCCTCGACAACACGATGTGTTGGGCTGCCTTCAAATCCTGTTTGACCTTCAAAGTTTGCTTAGAAATGTGATAGAAGTGCAACTTATCAAGATGACGCAGTCAACCCTTGAGCATAAATTGAGTTGTGCCACAGATTGGCTCCCCCCATGAATCGTCCATCAAGTCCTGAAAATCTCCATGCAAAGTTCACATTTGTAGAATCATCTAAGGAGGGCGAGAACACTTCGGAGAAGAAGCAACCGATGGAGGATAGTAAGCCGTTGGAAGGTAATGAGGCTGTCGAATTCGAAAATTTACCAAAACAGAAGAAGACTTGGGCAAATCTCTTCAAGGACAATCGAAAGACGAAGCTTGCCATTGTTGGTGCAGTTTGCACTAAAAGTCTAACTCTAAGGTTTTGATGTATGACAATAGGTTAAAGTTAGGGTGTTACTATTTAACAAGATGAGCTAAATGTGCAGGGTTGACTGACTTGACGGATCTAGAGGGCCAGACATCAGACAGAAGTCTAGATATATGATTCTGGCAGGAAGTCCAGTTGGGTCAAAGAGTACCAGATAGTTGGCAGGAAGTACGATCGGGTCTGGGAGGACTAAACGATTGGCTGAAGTCCAGATTTGGGATTCCGGTAGGAAGACTTGGTGTGTCAGAGATCAGACGTCAAGGAAGTTACTCGGCAAATGGTAAGTAAGGTAAGAAACAGGAGGAGCGAATCCAGTTAGGACGGGTCCCCAGTAGGAACTTAGGCGTTGGTCCAACTTAGATTCAAAGTGGAACCTTAAGTTGAGACCATGATTAAATCCTGGTCATGGTAAGACAAGAATTTAGTCATAATTATATGTATTTAGTGGTTTATTCTAACTGTGTGTTCCAAGAAGACTAACATTTTGCAGAGTTGAGATTTACACTTATTCGGTCGACTGAACAAGTTTATCAATCAACCGAATATACCAAAAATCAGCAAGTTGATCAGATCAATCGACCGAACAAAGAGGTTCAATCGACCAAACTATGGAATAAGATCAGCGAGTTGATCGGACTAGATAAGCTAAGGGAGAATCGGACGATCAGTCTGTTGGATCGTTAGAGACGAGAGAGAGGGGGGGAGTGAATCTCGTTTGAAAATCTTTTCTTTTTGTCCGTAATTCAAAGTAGCAGCGAATAATAAATAGACACAATTCTTTTTACTTGGTTGGGAGCCCAACCAACTCCTTCTCCAAGAATCCACAACCCTTTGGATCATATCGATGGGTTAATCCACTAAAATAGTTCTTCCGAAGAAGCAAGGTAGTACAAGCAAGCAGATTACAAATGA
>JBBUKS010014926.1:0-12021 GCA_038050645.1 Hedychium gardnerianum | reverse complement strand
AATGAAAAAGATGAAAGACACGACACGCAGGCCGTATTATGAATTACAACATACACACATACACATAATCCAATCAAGTTGGGGTAAAGGGCCATAACCATGCACCATGTTATAAAATATTCACAATAAATTCATGATATTTAATTTACCATGATTTCAACAACGGATTATGAGCCGCAACGCCACAGCGGTCCCGCTACTAAGTAGGACAATTTTGGCTTGGAGTTAAAAATTTCTAGGCTTGTTTTCTTCAACAAGTTTAGAAAGGCTTACAATCTCTTTACTAAGTAGGCTTTGTTGAATAAATCATCGAGTTAAAGACTAGTGAGATTCTTTTAAATAGTCAATATTTCTTCATAGCTCACTTATGTTTTTTGTTTGTTGAGCTAAAGTAAAAGATACTTGAGTAAGTAAGTTTTTGTTTTGTTGTTGTTGAGCTTCTAGTGTGGATCCTATACCGAGTAATAAATTCATAATAGTATTTAGTTGAGGATTACCATTATGGAGGCAATGGGCATGTTTCCAAGATCTAACATAACACATATGTGTTTGTTGATCGGAAGTAGTAATTCTTCTAGATGGATATTGAGAAGCTAGATCTAGAAAGTTGAGTCGGTGAAATTCTTTTAGGTTTTCAGAAGTTATTCATAGTCCTAAATATCTTTAGGCTCTAATACCAAATTTTTATGTGGTTGTGGGCTGGAAATTCCAATTATTCGTAAGAAATGGTTAGGTGTAGAGTTATGGTTTTGTGGGTGAACCTAGGCACTTTGGAGGATAATTTTCTTTTTCTTTATGGTTTCTCACTAGTGAGCCTCAACTATTAGGGAGCAACAAGAACCTAAGTTCTGGGTTTCAAACGTTACCCCGTCATATTCAGGTCTTACGCTAAGCTGCTCTTAGCTTTTTAGCCTTAGCCAACACAGAATTTACAAGTTTACAAATAGTATAGCTCCATCCTCTCCCTTAGATAGTTAGTTACCTTTCAACAAATTTGTATACTTGGATAAGTTCTAAGGATTCTTGAACCAAAATAGATGAGAAAACTAGAGCCTTCCTAGGCCTAGATAAGTTTATTAAGCTGCCATAACACACTTACTTATAGAAAGTACAAGTACTACTTATAGAAGTAGGTAACAAACTAGTACAAAATAGGAAGTTGTAACTAGAAAATTCAGAAAAGGAAATTAGAAAGCTCTTAAAGACTTACAAGGGGTTACAAGAAAGATTATAAGCTTGGGGGTTGTTCTTCTTGATGCTGAAGCACACAGGCTTCAAGGGAGTTTTATAGGAGGAGAGGAGAGGTTAGGAGAAGAGAGAAAAGGAATCCAACTAAAGTAGCTAAATTATTGAGCATCTTCTGAGTGTGTGATGAGTCAAGATGCATTATTGAACAACTTTCTAAGTGCATAGAAGAATCCTGAAAGTGTTGGTCATGATGCATTATTGTGAGTGCTGACTAGCTGTAGAGCTTTAATGAGTGCCTTCCAACTATAAGTTGGTGATAGCATGTCCCAAGTAAAGGAGAGTTAGTGCCCTCAAAAGTTACTTTAGGTTCATATTTCCATCATGTTGATAAAATTGGCTTCTTTTGTAGAGCCCATGGATTTAGTAAAATTGAGGTAGAGAATGTTGGTGAAGGAATCTAGCTTGGTTTGTGTTGTGCATACCAGTCTTTATTTTTCTTTTGATAAAAATGGCAAAGAGTTGCATGCTAAGTAGAATATTTAAAAGGAAAGAAATTGGTTCCCATTTATTTTGGCCAATAAATTTTTTTGTAAATGTTTCTCCGGCAAGTGTGAATTTAAGTGGGTCTTGATAAGGATCCCATAACCAAGAACTGCCTTAAACTGAAGACCTCGAATATTTTAATTGTTCTTCAAGCAGTTTTGGAGTGAGCCATTATTTGTTTAGATTGGAGGAGTATTCTTCAAAAGTTAGTGTGTGAATATTGACTCCTTGTATGTCTAGTTTGATAATATGTCTTGCTGGCTCAAGTTTTACGTTTTTCCATTCTTGAGGTGATTTATTGAATGAGCATAAGATAAAAGTTTCTTTTTCTTCTAGAGCATATTGTAGAATGATGCCAAGTTTGTATGGAAAGTTTTGGATAACATCTAGATCATGGACCCATAACTAGTTTAGAAGTCCGTAATCTAGTAGGGTGAAGGGTGTGATTAGTCTGCCTCTGTAATTTTTATGAACAATTTTTTCACAATGAATGTTTACTCTTCGGAAAGAGTATAGAAGTTAACAACTACATCCAAAGTGTAGGATCGAGTGCACGTGAGAGGGGGGTGAATCACGCTTTTAAAACTTTCTTTTCTTTTTCAAAAACCTCTCGAAAATATGAGTCGCAGTAGAAATAAATAGATAAATAAAATAGCAAATGAAAATAAGTGTGTGATTCCTTTTTACTTGGTTCGGAGCTTTCGCCGACTCCTACTCCAAGGCCCACGATCCTCCGAACCAGAATGTATCATTGGGCAATCCACTAATTTCCTTCCGAAAAACCCTCGGATAGAGAAATCGATTACAAAGATGGAGTTGGTGTAACAACACTACGCCAACTTATGCAAGTAAATAAATTAAGAATAGTAATTAAATCATTACCGACAATAGTATTAGTTTAGCTCAAGGTCAATGTTGCTCTATCTGTAGCAGGTGGATGTAGTAGAGTCGCAGCAGAGCCGGGGTGGAGTAACAGCGCAACAGTATAATCGAGAAAGCTCTTGTCGAAGATGTACTTTGAATGTTGAATGAGAGCTTCTTTTAAACATGCATGGGGGCGCCTCCATTGAAGCTGATCCAATCCGCTCACCTTGGTGAGTTATCTACTTAGGGGTGCCTCTATCACCTTAGCTAAGGCACCTCCATCCAGCTGAAACTTCATCCTCAAAGTTTTATCCTCATGGGGGCACCTCCATCCACCAAGGTGCCTCCATTACTTTACTATGGCGCCTCCATCCATCAGGGCACCCGTAATGCCCAGATTCAACCAGGGCGCCTCCATCACTAAGCACTATTAATCCAAGGTTGATTTTTTGCTTAACTCCTACAAAACATGTTAATACAAAATATAGCTATAAAACAGAGTTAGCACACATTTAATAAATGGAATGAAATGCATAGTATGACTTAGACATCATCTAGGTCTAGTCTAATCTAAGCTTAGACTTCTAGGTTGGATCTAGCTGGATCAACGCCTAAGTCCCAACTGGGACTCATCCTCACTGAATATCTCCCCTCCAGTGCTTACCTTACTTACCATTTGGTGAGTAATCTCCTCAATGTCCTATCTTTGACCCACTAGGTCTTCGTGCCGGAATCCCATATCTAGACTTCAGCCAATCGTCTGGTCCTCCCTGACCTGACTTGAATTCCTACAAACGATCTGGTCCTCTCTGACCCAGCTGGACTTCCCCCCAATTATCTGGTCCTCCCTGACCTGACTGGACTTCTACTTAGTGTTTGGTCCTCTAGATCCATCAAGTTAGTTAACCTGCACACTTAGCTCAACGTGTTAAACAACACGAGTCCAACTTTAACTTATTTTCATACATCAAAACTCTGAGTTAGACTGTCAATGTCAACTGCACTAACAATCTCCCCCTTTTTAATGTAATGACAACCTGGGTTAAAGTTAAAAAAATGTAGCCCTTTCTGGCTAAGTAAAGGATGTGTATAAATAAGAGTGAAGACATAATATGTTGATTTTGAGTTTGTCTTGTATAAGAGGATTTTAATTTTGAATATTTTATTTTTAACTTAACCCTTATCCTCCCCCTTTGGCATACATCAAAAATATATTAAAATATTATCCTTAAATATATAAGACTTGCATGATATAAAAAATCATTAAGTCTTATACACAAGTTAGCCATGAGTGGTTGATTTTTACAAAACTAACCCCTTTCTGATTCATGTCGATGCACTTTATCTACATTTGGAATCTGGGATACACCCTATACATCTCATACTAAGTCTAAGTTTCTCAGTACATAAACAAGGTAATCCCTAGGTGCTTATGAGATGTCAAGGCTTCTAAGTCTATGGGAACATGGATTCTAGGATTCTGACCTAGGCTAAGTCCAAGTTGTTTGTTGTTTTTATAAAGAAAATAAGTTTTTATAAAATGATAAACAACTTTTAGTAGAAATGAGAAAAAGTGAAATATTATAAAAAAAATCTATTCTATCACATACATTTCTAGTTATCGTCATAAATTGCTAAATTCGGATTCTAGTAGTGGTTTAGTGAAAATGTTAGTCAAGTTTGACTTGGACTCAACATAGTTGAGTTCAATATCTCCTTTGGCGAAGTGATCCCTAACAAAGAGATGTTTAATTTATATATGTTTTGTTCTTGAATGATGCACTGGATTTTTGGTTAAGTTAATTGAACTTATATTATTAACATAAATTTTTACATTTTAAAAATCTAAGTTAAAGTCCTTTAATGTGTTCATCATCCATAATAGTTGTGCTACACACTCCCCCATTGCTATGTATTCTGCCTTAGTAGTAGATAAAGCAACACAGTGCTATTTTCTACTAAACCAGCTGACAAGTGATGGTCCAAGTAGTTGACATCCACCACTTGTACTTTTTTGATCCAATTTATAGTCGACATAATCTGAGTCAAAAAATCCTAAAAGTTTAAACTCAGTTGTTCTATGGTACCACATTCCTACATCAATTGTGCCTTTTAGATATCTAAAGATTCTTTTTATATTAGTTAGGTGAGATTCTTTAGAACAGGTTTGATATCTAGCATACATACTAACTGCAAATAAAATATCAGGTCGGCTTGCAGTTAAGTATAATAGACTACCAATGACACTTCTATAGTATTTCAGGTCAACTAGTTTTCCATTTGGATCACTATCGAAGGTTAAATTAGTTGTCATCGATGTTTTTATTTCCTTAGTATTCTCCATTCCAAATTTCCTAAGTAATTCTTTTGTATTTTTTTGTTGATGTACATAATTACTTTCTTTGGTTTGTTTGATTTGTAAACCTAAGGAAAATATTATTTCACCTACCAGACTCATTTCAAATTCTTGTTCCATCAAAATTATGAATTCTTTTAAAAAATTTGAATTTTTTAATCCAAAAATTATATCATCTATGTATACTTGGGCTATATCTAATTCAAGGGATTTTACAAAAAGAGTTGAGTCAATTTGTCCTTGATTGAATCCTTTGGATATCAAATATATAGACAGTCTTTCATACCAGGCCCTAAGTGCTTGTTTGAGGTCGTATATTGCCTTTTTTAGTTTGAATACATGGTTAGAATGGTCCAGGCATTCAAATATGGGAGGTTGACCTACATAAACCTCTTCCTTGATTAGTCCATTTAAGAAAGTGGATTTAGCATCCATTTGGTAGAGTTTGAATCCTTTATGGGCTACATAACTCAATAACATTCTAATGGATTCAAGTCTGGCTACTGGGGCATAAGTTTCATCGTAGTCAAGTCCCTCTACTTGACTAAACCCTTTAGCTACTAGTCTTGCTTTATTTTTAATTGTTTCACCTTTTTTATTTAATTTATTTATAAATACTCATTTTGTTTCTATGAATTTTTTTATCTTTGGGCAGAGGTACTAAGTCCCAGACTTCATTTCATTCAAATTGAGCCAATTCTTCTTGCATGGCTATAATCCAGTTTGGGTCAGGTAAAGCTTCTTCTATTGTTTTTGATTCAATTTTCGATATTAAGGCAATTTGACTTAAATTTCTAAATGTTGATCTAGTTTGGAACCTCAAATCTGGCCTAATATTTATTCGATTGGATGACTTGGATTTACTCTAGTTGTTCTTAAATCATTTGGTTCTTGTTGATTCTCTTGTGGTTGATCTTGTTCATCATCTTGATTTTTTATTTGGTTTAGGTTTTCACTAGCTCCCCCATGGTCAGTGTTGGTGCTAGAAGCACCAGCTAATCCAACCTATGTTTTGATAGATGGCAAAGGTCAAAAGTTAAGGATTGTTGTTATCGAATGAGTGACTGAGTGTGCAGGAAGCTCAAGCAAAAAGTCCTAATGGAACTTAGGCAAGGTGCATGTCCTAGTTGAGGCTAGGCAACAAAGTCCTAGTCAATTAGACTGGGCAAGAAGTTCTGATCAGGGAGATTGGGCAATGAAGTCCTAGTCCATGGGACTGGGCAGAATCTTGGAAGATCGAGGACAACAGACAGAAGTCCTAGGGATCGAGGACACTAAGCGACAAGCCCTAGGGGTCGAGGACACCAGGTAGGAGTCTAGGCGGGTCGAGGATCGGACATCTAGTGGGAAGTCCTGGAGGTTGAGATCAGATGCTGAGCAAAAGTCCAAATAGTCTGGAGGTCCAGCTATTTAGTAATAGTTAAACTTTTTCGAGTGGAGTAGGTGAGGATGAGTTCCTCGTTGAGGGAATAGTAGGCATCAGTTTGACCTAGGATTTCACCAAAAATCCAAAAGTCAAAACCGAACAGTCCCGAGACTGTCGAACATGATTTATTATGTTTTATATTATGTATATGCTAACTCTATGATGCAGAAACATAAAGCTTCGAAACTACTAAACTAGGTGCCTCAATCCGAACCAGGTGCCATAAAAGGATTGAGGCGCCTCAATCACCTCAGCGCTGGAAAGATGAGGTGAAAACCTCTGATTGGTCAAACACATCAACAATCAGGCAACTTAAAGGGATTGAGGCACTTGGATTGGGATAGACTCGACCAGAGTCAAGCATTGATCAGATCCAGCTACACAATGATCCAGGCGCCTCAAAGGAATAAAGGCACCTCGAAGAGGATAAGGTGCGGTAGACTCAGATCTAGATCGAATCACTTGGATAGAGCCACCTCAAAGGGAATAGAGGCACACGGATGAACTTATAAAAGAAGGGCTCAACTAGAACCTTCAACACAACTTCTCAGACAACTTTCATACTTGCGTGTTTCTCCAAAACTTGCTCTACGATGCCAAAACACAACTCCGACAACTGATACTCAAGCTTTCTTCTTCTTTCAAGTTGTCAGTATTTTTATTACAATTTATACTTAATTGAATTGTATTATCATCATGCTATTAGTGGATTTCCCATCGAAAGCACTCATTTTGGTGCGGACCTTGTACTAGTCATTGTCGGGCAGTGAACTAAGTAAAAATAAACGTGTCACCTTGGTTGTGTTGTTTATTATGTTTCGTTTTCCGCTTCTATTTACTCTCGTGTTTTACAAAAAGTGTGAAAAAGCGATATGCGCTATTCACCCCTCCCCCCTCTAGCACTCTTTTTGATCCAATAATTGGTATCAGAGCGGGGTCATTTTGAATTAGTGCAGTCACGGTTCGAGCAATTTTTTCATTTTTTTACTTTTTGTTATTTTATCAGAATCGGTGTGATCACCCCTTTTGATACAATTTTGTAAGAAGGTTATTCAACCAAAAGGGACTCAATTAGGATTGAGCCCAACTCTAAAGAACAATTTCGAGGTAACCTGCTATGAGTGCAACCAAAAATGGCACTTCAAGTCAGAGTGTCTGAATCTTAAAGACGTCAAGAAGCAAAGGAGGAAGAAGGCATTACAAGCATCATGGGACGAATCCTCATCTGAAGACTCAAACGAAGAGGTTCAAGCCCGAACTAGCTTCCTCGCCCTACCGTCGACTCTAAATTCGAGACCGAAACCAAAGTCAAGTTCAAGTCATAAGCCGAGTCTGAGAGAAGTCACGAATCCGTATCCATTTTTGAAAGGACAAACACCGTTGTAAGTCTTGCATTAGTTTCTAAATTATATAGTTTAATTTCGTATTTAACTCGTAAACTAGCTAAGTCCAACATCTGGGTTAAGTCTCTCCAAAAGAAGGTAAAAGTCTTTAAGGAAGAGACTAACCCAAGACCTTTGATTGATCCAGTTCAAGGTGGAACTTCAACTCAAGTCCAACAACTTGAGGAAGAAAATTCCACTTTGACAACTCAAGTCAAAGAACTTGGAAATATGTTGAAATGGTTCACTGTGGGTTCCAAGTGTCTTGACATGATACTTTGAAAACAAAGAGTCATTTACAATAGATACAGATTAGGGTACAAAGCTAATTCACAATTTAAATTGTACATGTCAATAGTAAATTGTAAACATAGAAACCAAGTCCAAGCATGGGTCCCTAAAACAAGCTTAATTAATCAAGTTGGACTAAATCACTTTTGGATACCCAAGGGTCAAATTCATTAAATAGATAGACCATATCAAGGTTATGACCCAAGGGGAGCCAAAAGAAAATTTATTTATTCTTAATATGCATGTTTGTATGATTTACTGCTTTGCATGTCATGCTTAGTTTATTTTCATGCTTAAGTTAGAACGGCTAAAAAGATTGATTAAATATGATAACCTAGCATTGAAAATGGTTGGGATGATAGTAAGCTAAGAAGACTCTATTGAGAGCATGTTTAGGTTGAATTATATGTGTTCGACTTGGTGAAATCAACTTAGTGGATCTAGCTGAAGCTATCCCAGTCAAACATGAGTTAGTTAGACCAAAACATAGTATTAAGTACTATGGGTTGATTGTTTTGGTTAAGCTTTGTCTTAGACACGTGATTACTTTAATGATATCCTAGTGATTCACCACAGCCTGGAAGCTTATGTTAAAAACACCGACAAGAGGTACCCAAACCTAAGTTGAATCAAACACAAATTCAAACAACTCTTTTTAAAATAAACCAATTCTTAACCATCTCACCACAACTATAAGATTCCCGAGTTTGAAAATCTACAAAGAGGTGAGATGTTAAATCAAATTAAATTAATAGATTCTAAGTCAGACATTTAAATAAGGACTATTTCATAGATGAGTTACTTTTTATTATTAAAGTAAAACATTCTTGGACCATAAGGACATTACTCTTTTATAAGCAAATTTTCCATCATTGTTTACTTAATCTTCATGCTTATTTTTATAAAAAAAATGCATTTACTATTTGCTAGAAAATACCTAGAAAATATTTTTGTAAATGTTGTTTAAAAAAATAAGAATAAAATCTTTTAAATCTTTTTAAAAAAAATCTTTGAAAATTCTACTTCAAAAATACTTTTAAAACTTCTATTTTTTAAAATGCTTGAAAATTATTTCTCAATTTTTCAATTTTGAAAAATACTTGCAAAATTTTGAAAAATGCTTAAAAGCATTTTTGAAAGCATTTTTGTTTGAAAAAATACTTATAATTATTTTTGAAATTCTATTTGAAAAATATTTTTAAAAAAATCTGATTGAAAAATACTCTGAAAATACCTTGAACTCCCGGTTCTTTTTGATATATGTTAATGGGGGAAAGAAAAAGATGAGTTAAAAGTTAAGGAGAGAAGAGAAATTCTTTGTTTTAGGGGGAGAGTAACAATTAGGGGAGCAACCTACTTTGTTTTTATTAATAAATCTTTTCATTGGCCGTCTCTTTACTTATAGTTGTTTATGCATTAAAATATTTATTTGCAAAATAATTTTACTTAACTTTGAACTGGGTTTCCATAAATCAAAAAGTAGATTTTACTTAACATTGTTTTTATTAGTCCCAGAGGTCGAGATCGGATGTTGAGCGAAAGTCCAAATAGTCTAGAGGTCCAGATATTTGGCAATAGGTAAACTCTCTTGAGAGAAGTAGGTGAGGACGCATTCGACCTAGGGTTTCACCGAAAATCCAAAAGTCAAAATCGGACAGTCCCGACACTATCGAACATGATTTATTATGTTTTATATTTTGTATATGCTAACTTTATGATGTAAAAATATAATGTCATGCCCCAGAGGTATACTTGTTCGACGAAATGGATGGTACCCTAGTGACAATGTGATAGAATAACTTGGTATAAGTCCACACGACTTACACAAGACAAATCCATGCAGTTAATAATATCCAAATAACTCAATCAACATATAAGAAAAACAAACCAAATACAAATAAAAATAATGTGCATGCCGGCATGGCCTAACATCGCAACAAAACGTCCATAGCAAATACCAAATGGGAATCCAAAATCCACAACACAGTTTACTTATTACAATATAAGTACAAAAAACAAATGAAATAAAGTGTAAAGAAACTTGAAATGTGAAAAATTCCCCATGTGATGCAGGACAGGTAAACAACAAAGATCATCTATCTGATACCTAAGAAAAATAAACACAACAGAAGGGTAGTGAGTCCAAATGACTCCGCAGGTATAAGAGAGATAATGCATGATAACTATAACAGAAGGAGTTCAAGGTACATAGAATCTCCTAGGAAGAACTCTATCATATATATATGACCAAGTACTGTACGAATGATCAACACTGCAGGATTATAATCCAACATCTCCAAATAGCATAACAATACTATTAACCAATCTAACACAGTCTAGTATTTGTTATAGAACCTAACTCCAACATATGAGTATAATCACAGACATAAGTGAGTCATCTATATATATATATATGTACATATGACCATCGAGTGCATAATTATCCCATGCAAGTGCAAAACAAATCAAATGCATATGCAGCACACATCAAATGCATATGCAAAGCATGGTCACTCCGGCGAACCCCTCTAGTTACCATGACATCTGTGTGGTCGAGGGGGGCGGGACGGTGACAACTGATCGCACTCCAGCTACCACTATTTTAAGTGGCCGAGTGATCAGGATGTAGGGTAGTTGTCTAGCTACAACAAGAGGTCTTTGTTTGCACGATACTCCAGCTACCACTACCTAAGTGGCCGAGCGACACAACAAGACAAACTACTCCACTCCAAACACCACTACCTAAGTGGCCGAGTTGACAAGAATATTACTGACGACTTTCTCGACTACAAGGGAGACAATGGTCATCAGCATGCAATGATATGCTATCCATAATGAAATGAGCATCGCACACATATGTAAACATCACATATAGGTAAATATCATAACACAGAATAATAAACTCACATAGGGCAGACACCTATGAAACACATCATACATGTGTGTAACGACCTACGATGCACACCATACACATATGCACCAGACACAATATATATATAACAATAAAACAACATAAGCAACACATGAAGTAAATACCTATGAAACACACCATACACGTGTGTAAAACCTACGATACACGCATGCACCCAACTACGATACACACTATACACGTGTGTACCACTACCAATCATGGATAATCAACAGAATGAGACTACATTGATAGCATAATAGACTAATTCAAGATCAAGCATTTAATCATCCAAAGCAAGAAATGACATGAATAAATTTAACGTAATCAAAACTACCTATAAAGTCCATAATATTCATACACTAAGTTCATGGTACTAAAGGAGACAAGGATAGAAGTACCCGCCTCTAAATAGGTCGTGCTTTAGAAATCCTCAAAATTGATGCTCCGTCTCGTATCCAGAGCCGATAAGTAGCATTACAAAACTACTTTAGTACTAGAATGTAAATAAGAGTCAAAACTCACTAATTAATTTAGGTAAGTTAATCGTCTAATTATTCTTGTTTAGCTGACCCCTTAAATAACAGCTTAAGGAGCTAAAATTTCTAAGTATCATCATATATATAAATTATAATACCTAATTGCATGGCATAACCCTAGAATTATGCCTAAACATCACAACTTCGTTTAGGTCTTAATTCTTAAGAGATAGAATACCTCCTATGTCATCAAATGATGATCTTGCCCATCCATTACTACATAAACATATCCGACAACTAATTACAAGGCTGATGAATCATAAGAGCTCTTAAACATCACATCTTAACTCATCCAACAAGATGAACCCTAGTATCAATTCAAACAAATTCATCTAACTATCAATTAATTCCATTCACAATACTACAATATTTAGGTCTCCATCAAACCCCACATATCACCAATCCAAGCAATTACAAATGATTTAATTAGTACCAACCAAAGTAAATGAACTAAATTCATAATTCTTTATTAATAGCTCATATCCAACTATTCAAAGATAACAAAGCAACACCAACTAATATAC
>JBBUKS010014925.1:0-32112 GCA_038050645.1 Hedychium gardnerianum | reverse complement strand
TCTAAAGATAACAATTGAAGGTTTATTATGACTTGCAACTCAAGGATATCCTTTTAGAGGCCATGATGAATCAGAGAGTTCCTTAAACCGTGGAAATTTTATTGAATTGTTGAAATTTCAAGCACATTTAAATGATGAAATTGCCAAAGTTGTGTTACGTAATGCCCCACAAAATGCTAAATACACTTCTCCACAAATTCAAAAGGAAATATTGCATATTCTAACAATGATTTGAGAAGAATAGGGAGATGCCAAGTTTTGTATTCTTGTTGATGAAACTCAAGATGAATCTAAAAAAGAAGAAATGGTCTTTATTTTAAGATTTGTTAATAATTCTGGTTTTTTTGTGAAACGTTTCTTTGAGATTTTGAGTGTTGAGGACACAACATCGGCAAGCCTTAAGAAATTGATTTCTGACATCTTTTTTCAACACAATATTCAAATCCACAACATGAGGGGACAAGGGTATGATGGTGCTAGTAATATACGTGGTGAATTGAATGGGCTTCAAACATTATTTCTTAGAGATTGTCCATATGCCTATTATGTACATTGTTTTGCTCATCGTTTACAGTTAATATTGGTTGCAGTTGCTAAGGATGTGACTTCTATTTGGCAATTCTTTTCTTATTTGACTTCCATTGTAAAATTCGTCACCTCGTCTCCTAAACATCTTAGTGATTTACAATCTACTCAATAAGAAGAGATTGCATATATGTTGGCTATTGGTGAGCGTGAGTCTAGTATAGGGGCTAATCAAATTGGTACATTGCATAGACCTGGTGCTACTCGTTGGAATTCTCATTATGATTATGTTCCAACTTGATAGACATGTATGCAACAACTTGTAAGATCCTTGGAAATCTCAATGAAAATTGGCCAAATGGTGCAATATGTGGGGAAGCTAGCGGTTTATGCAACATAATTATGAGTTTTGAATTTGTATTTGTGTTGTTTTTGATGGAAAAGATCTTAGAAACCACTATCATTCTTTGTCAAGCCCTACAAAATAAATCACAAGACATTGTGAATGCTTTAAAATTTGTCTCAACCACAAAAGTCATCCTTCTCAAATTTAGAGAAGATAGTTGGGATGAATTTTTTGAGAAAGTAAAGGCCTTTTGTGAACGACATAATATTGAGATGTCTGATATGAGCCGTGGTTATAAAGTTAGTCGTTATTGTCAACAACGAGATCATGTCATAGTTGAGCATCATTATTACTATGATATTTTTAATGCTGCAATAGATTTTCAAGTGATGGAACTAAATTGTAGATTCAGTGAGGCAACAATGGAACTTCTTGCTCTTTGTTCAGCTTTGGATCCTACTGATTCATTTAAAAAATTTAATGTGGGCGACATTTGCAAGCTTGCATCAAAATTTTATCTTGTTGATTTCACTCGAGAAGAAATTCATGCTTTGAAAGCTGAATTGGAACACTATCAACTTTATGATCCTAAGTTTCAACAAATTTCTACTATTTCTGTATTATATAGAGAAATGGTTGTGACAAAAAAGGTTGAGAGTTATGTTATGATTCAGAGATTGATTCGTCTTGTATTGACTCTTCTTGTATCAACTACAACGGTAGAGAAATCCTTTTCAGCTATGAAATTTCTCAAAACGACACGTCACAACAAGATGGATGATGATTTACTTTCCGATTGCATGATTCTCTACATAGAACAGTAATTGTTTGAGAAAATAGACTTGGAATCAGTAATAGACGAGTTTTATACTCTAAAATCTCGTCGAGCACAACTTAAGTAGATATTGAAGTATTTTGTATGAAATTTGATCTATGTAAAAGGATATTAGTATATAAATGTTATATGTTTGTTAAATGTTCATTATACATGTATGTATTATTATTTTCGTAATTTAGCCCGGGGAAGTTGAAGATCCTAGCTACGCCATTGTATACAACTATATGTGCAACAATTGGGCATCTTATAACTTTTGCACACGGCTTGGTAAACTTCCCAAAGATGATAGACAATTAAACATATGGGCTAAGATTAATCTAAAACAAACGTGGAGATAAATTTGTCTTAAACATAGAACCAAATCTTCTCGTTGAAACTTACCGTCGTGATGTTGCAAAGGGAGCCATGAAAGTGAACGCGCGATCCCAAAAGTAGCCATTCTTCTGCGACAATAAGATAAAATTAGGTCAAACCAATAAAGAGCGAAAAGAAAAATCAGTTAGACATTTCAACGAACGCGTGAGGTGCTTGCTTCCAATACGAAAAACAAACTCACTATATGATTCGCCGGAGAAAGGAGGGAACTTTGCTTCCGCGAGCGAAGGAAAAAGCGGCTCGACGCTCAACTGTGGCGATCCCCGCGGCAGCCTCCGAGGGAGAGAAGACGCACGGGTTCGGCTCTTCAAAGGCAGAGGATGCTCGGTGTGTGTGTGTGTGTGTGTGAGAGAGAGAGAGAGAGAGAGAGAGAGGCGCCGCTGCAGCTGGAGGGACGAGGGACGAAGTCGAGACTCGGACGCCGACGAGGGCTTACGGGAGAGAAACCAAGTGCCGTTCAGGCGCTTGCCTTTTTTTGCTTCTCCTCCATTAATCGAAAGAAAGGTGGAATGTGGAAGAGGAATTACCGAACCAGGGAAAATGCCTAAATCGGACATTTTTTAATTTTATTTTAAATATATAATATATTAAATCTTGCACCAACTCAAATGGACATAATTTTGAGTTTATCACAACTTAACACATGCCTATTTTTTTTTAAAAAATAATCAATTAAATTTAATTATAAATTTATTTGGATAAAAATTAAACGCGCACTCCAAATTATATAAATCATTAAAAGACACTTTATGATATGTTTTAGACCCAAAATATTTTTATTTTAATATTGTATAAATATAATGTATAGTAGTCAATTAATCTTGAATAGTTATAACAACTACTCGACCTTTTTATTCCATAAAAAATAACTATTTCAATTTAATTAAAAAAAACATTATTATATTAAACCTTAACCTTAAAGCCTTAATAATTATAGTTATTACAACTCTTAAATATTGAATTCTAAATTTTAAATTCTAAATTTTAAATTTCTTTATATTAAAATATTCTTATTAATTTAATTAAAATTATTTAAATATCATCAAAATTATTTTAAATTAATTAAACTTACTTTAAAACAGAATAATTAGTATATAATTATAATAATTACTAAATAATTATTATAATAATGATGTCATCCGCCTTAGCGTCCCCATTAGTTCATCCCAGAATCAATACAAAAAAAGTAAATTATGAAGATTAATCTAACTAACTCGAATAATGATCAATATGAAAATAAAAATAAAAACTACTAATCAAATTACACTTATATAATTATAACAATTATTAAATAATTATTATAATAATATTGTAATAACGGTTACACGCACATATTGGGATAGGTAGTCATAATTGTATAATTGTAGAGTATTCTCATGATAAAAAATTCATTGAAAAGTCATTTTGATTATTTTTTTAAATGTTTTTTTTATGATTTATATAATTTGTAAAAAAAATTACCCTATTTATTCTTGGATAATTAAATCTTTTTTATTGAAATCATCACAGGCTCTCTTTCTTTTTTTTTCAAAAAACATCCTACCCATAAGTTCCTTCTAAAATTATATAATTGTCTGCATTCTTCGACCAATTTTAACTTTTAGGCAATCGATTTTGATTTTTTGATTAGTTAATTCCAAGTTTAAATCCTGAATCGTTTAGATAAATTTGACATATTTAATAATATTTATATTATAATATTTATGATTTTTTAATTGTTATAATATAAATTTGATATATTTATCTAATATTTATTATAATTAAATTTATTTTATTCAAAGAATATAATAATTATAATTATGCAATAGTTATAATCTGATCGATCAATTTAGTAGGATGGATGCTCTATTGATTAAAAAACTAAAAGAGGAGCGCTTACCTGAGGATTTTAAAAAAACGTTTTTTGATTTTTATCCATTTATTTTCTTAATTTAAATATTATACATGTATATTGTCCTCTTCTTTTCTATTCTCAGCCCATTGTGGTTTGTGTTCTTGTGGATAAGAGAGCTAAGAGAGTATGGCAGCAGTGTGGTGTGCATCTCAACCCAGTCGATAGGAACGCCTCTCGTTGCTCCACGCCTTTCCATCTCTTCTCCGCCTCAGGATCGTCTTCCTCACACAAGTAGACAGGTGTGTACTCCTATTTCCTCCCTCCACAATCTTCTGCTAACTCGGTCCTCTTTCATCTGTACAAAATGGACGAGAAAAACGGTACTTTTGATCTGTTGTTGTTGTATTGCAGTTGCTGTTTTTTTCTTTCTTAATTAGATGGCAAAACTTTTTTACTGATTTATCTTGGCTTCTCTTGGCGTTGTGCTTAATCTATCTGCGTCAACATTTGTTCTTTGCTCAGAATGCACAAATTTCATTGGTGAACTGTTAGTTGTAGGTTTGTGTAGTTACTGATTGTCTTAAATATTTGTTTAGATTTTAAGAAGTCGAAATGACAATATCATTTCTTATCTGTTAATTATGTTGCATGATTCTGCAAATTTCTTCTTATTGGCATTTTGATTTAGATGTCACTATGATGCACAAAATTTGTTCTTTGCTCAGAATGCACAAATTTCTTCATCAATGAAGATTATTAGGGTTCAGGAGATATCAGCAAGTTTTTTCCATTTTCTATGAAGCAGTTTTATGGGGAGACTTAGCCGACCCCACGTGGTGGGTTGTTGTTGTAGTTTTATGGGGAGACTGGGATTTTAGACTTTTTGCTGCAATTGAAAGTTTTTGAAATACACAATGAAGCATTTTTTTAACATTCGTAATTCATGTGTAGAGAAATTTGATGTTCTACATCTGTTATGTTTAAAATGTGGTTTGAGATGAGTGCTACTGAATTTGTTGAGGGAAATAAACCATGATAATTGTTGGAAGCATCTGTTTATTTATTTTTTGGAATTTCACCTTTTGCATGTGAAGATTTATGCTTTGAATAGTTTCTTTGTTCATGATTCTGCAATTAATATAACAAACTTGTATGATGTTTGCAGTTGAAACTTGAAAGTATTTAGAGAAACTAGGCAATGAAGTGCATGGTAGATTGCAAAATAGAGCATACTCCCATAGATGCTTCAGCTAAGGATCTTGGTAAACAAAGCATGATGCAAGAACGATTACATGATGACTTTTCAACCAAGGTAATTCTCTTGCAATTCAAATTATTGTTTGCATAATCATCCACTACTACTAAAGATAGTATTTTGTCTTGAGGTCATAGAGATGCAACATGTGTTGAGCCATAATGCTAAAGTTCTTTTCTGTAGATGTTATCGAGTTCTTATTCTTAAATTCTTACACTCGTAATATGTCCTATTCGTCGATAATGCATATATAAAGATAGAGGGGTTGCCTATCATTTGTATGAGGAACAATTCCGCTTTAATCTCAACGTGATATCAGAGCCACCCTAGTCCTTCTCACTAGAGCATTCTCATTGGTAGGTTTGCTAATCAAATCTTTAAGAGAGCTTAGAGTTGAATGTATTTATAACAAACTGAGTTTCTACAATATATTCGAACCAACTTGAAAGGGAGTGTCAGGGAGTATGTGTGAATATGTAAGGAGTAAGAGATTACTCGTAATACTTTCTATTCGTCAATAATACATATATAAAGGGAGAGAGACCTACTAGAATTTCATGAGGAACAATTCCTCTTAATCTCAACAACGCATAATAAAGAAATGCAACTCAGGCATATAGGTCATATTATAATCTCTAGCTCAATGAAAAAAAACCCAAAATTTTTGATACCGAAACTTTATTCTACAGGTAAAAACCAAAAAATAAAAGGTACAAGTTATAGCAGCTATCATATGAAATGATAATCATGCAAGGGGAAAATTTTCCTTCTCTCTATTGCAGATGGGTCTGAATAGCAGTGTTCATTGCTACACACCTGGAAGCTTGGCTTTTTCTGACAAGGAAGAACAACCTTCATTTGTACTCTCCATCAGTGAAATATCTCCACCTAATTATCAACCGAAAAATTAAGATCTTCAGTGAAAAATATTTGTAGTAATCATCCCTGAGGTTTCTTATCAAACCTCATTTCTGAAAATTAGGCCCTTGTTCACGAATACATCTAATAAGTCTTGTACGGTAGGACTAATATGGTAAAGACTTGTTTCAAACAGATAATTAGCATGTGTTAGTACTCCTAAACTCTATATTTCATGAGCATATCTTCCTTAATGTTAACAGGAATACCACAAATGGGGCACAACTACAAAAGCAATTTCAAGTTCTTACTCTAGAAAGCATGAAATCTGCACTACATGCGTGAAAGGAAACCGATGCCAAACAGTTCTTACAAGAACAAAGAAAATGGGTAGTTTGATAGATGAAAAGAAACCTCATGAAGCGCAGTCATTGTTTAATGGCTTGATTGACGAGGGTCATAAGCCTTCTGTGGTGACATATACAACTCTGTTAACCGCGTTGACAGTACAGAACCAATTTGAATTCATTCCTTCACTTGTATCTCAGTTTGAGAACAGTGGACTGAAACCTGACTCAGTTTTCTTCAATGCCATAATTAATGCATTTTCGGAAGCTGAAAAGATCGATGAAGCTATCAAGATCTTCTGGAAGATGAAGCAAAGTGGATGTAAACCAACAACAAGCACTTTCAATACTCTTATAAAAGGATATGGCATTATTGGCAAACCTGAAGAATCAAATCTGCTTTTGGATATGATGTCTCAAGAGGAGAATACCAGGCCTAATCAGCAAACATACAATATACTCATTAAAGCATGGTGCGAAAAGCAAAATCTAATTAAAGCATGGAATGTATATCATAAGATGCGCGAGTCTGGCATTCAGCCTGACGTCGTCACATATAATACTATTGCAAGGGCTTATACTAAAAATGGTGAAACAAGGAGAGCTGAAGAGCTAATACTGGAAATGCAGACAAGATTACGTCCAAATGAACGTACTTGGGCCATTATTGTCTATGGATATTGTAAAGAAGGCAACATGAAAGATGCATTGAGGTGTGTAAATGAAATGAAGGTGTTCGGTATTCGTCCAAATATTGTTGTCTTCAACACTTTAGTCAAAGGATTCCTAGATCTCCAAGATATAGCTGGAGTTGATGAAGTGAGTATTTAGTTTGACGATCTTTCTCTTAGTCAACAATTTCTCAGCAGTGACAGTTGATCATAATTTCTACTTGAACAGGTATTAGCAATAATGGAAGAAATTGGGGTCAAGCCAGATATTGTCACATTCAGCCACCAGCTGAATGCATTGTGCGCAATGGGACTGATGGCCAGATGCATGGAGCTGCTAAGTAAGATGGTGGAAGCAGGTATTAATCCAGATGCACAAGTATATAGCATCCTAGCCAAAGGTTATGTCCGTGCAAGGGAACCTGCTAAAGCTGAGGCCCTTCTCGTGGCTATGAATGAACTTGGCATAAAGGCCAATGTTGTGACCTTCACAACAATCATCAGTGGCTGGTGTAGTGCAGCAGATATGGAAAATGCAATGAGGGTCTTCTCGATGATGTGTGAGTCTGGTGTTTCACCCAACATAAAGACTTTTGAAACACTTATATGGGGATATGGTGAAGCAAAACAACCATGGAAGGCTGAAGAGCTTCTTGATACAATGAGGAAAACTGGAGTGAGACCTAAGAAAAACTGTATTCGCCTCGTTGCTGAAGCCTGGAAAGCCGTCCGGTTACAGAATGAGGCTAGCAGAGTGCTTGGTTCTCTGAATGACTCTAATACAAGTCATAAGGAAAGTGATTCATCTCTTCAATTGTCGAATAAGGAGCAACTTAACCAAGGGCAGGTTTATTGTTCTGCAAACTCAAACCCTACACAAATTGCCAATCCACTCACTGATGGTGGTGGACAGAGATTTAAGACCAATGGAATTGGAAGGGCCTCACAGTACGCTGAGGTTAGTTCTGAGACCTTTAAAATTTTCACAAAATCAGCATTAAACAGTCCTTCCTTCAGATTTGGAGTTAGGAACCCAATCAAATGCCAGAAACAGCCTGGGATGTACAGCCGAACTATGAATTGCAAAGCTGTGTTCCTATAGTACAGAAAGCTGATTATTTGATTGATAAGTTGAAGGATCAACTTTACTAGACAAAATCTAGAAGAGAGGTCCATCTGTTAATTATGTTGCATGATTCTGCAAATTTCTTCTTATTGGCATTTTGATTTAGATGTCACTATGATGCCTTCTGAGTTGAAAAGGGTGTTCTAGTTCACTGTTAGTACAGTCTTGTTAACTAGACAAACATTGAGTCCAAAAATACACATTTTCAATTATTCAAACCATCTAGTGGATTGGCGTTCAAATAAAAATATTGTGTCTAAAATCCTTATTTCAATCAACTAGAACAAAGGTCCAATTAATTGGACCTTGCTTTAGTTTTAGCATAGATTTAACTGACAAAAGTAATGTGTAGATGCTTTACTCTGTTTCCGAACTGTACTTGTTTGCTTTACATCACACAGTGTATTACAGTTACTCTAAAGATTCCATTTAGGAAAAACCTTTGCATGGGCCATGGCTGGCCGTGCCATCATCATACATGAGTTGGTTGACGGTGAGTGGGCACGGCAGAACTGGCGGTCCCACCGTCTCTATCAACTCACCAACCATCTTAATTAATGGGCATGCATCCTGGGACCACACTCACTACTCTGCACTGTATCACGTATTGCATGGTCACCAACCATTTATGGTTCGATATTGATCTTTAATTCCCCAAAGTGATGCGTATGGTTCAACTAGATTTTACTTGATTATTGTGTTTGTGTTGTCATTTGATCAGATTCTAAGGAGGAGGAAATGTATCAGATCAACATCAGCTAGCCATGCAAATCCAGCTTCGTCTTCCTCGTCGTTATCTACCTACCGATTGATTTGGTGATTTACTGTGAATTGGGAAAGAAAATTTATGAACGTAAACAAGATCATCTGCTCATCGATTTATGGGAAGAGGCGAAGAAGTACAAATGCACGCAGAAATCGAGATGAAATAATCCACAATGATACAATAAATTAAACAGAAATGCAAGCCACCGATCGCGGTTTAGTTTACAGCAGGAAATTGGCAATGGTCACCGCAAGCAGAGCAGCCGCCGCTGCCTTGCTGATCACGCGCGTCGCCGCCGCGGACGTCGACTGGTCGGCGCTGGCCGTCGCCGAGGGTGCGTCGGCTGCGCTGTCGGCGGCGCGCGGCGTGGCCTTCTTGGGCTTGACCAGCGGCGAGGGCGCGGCGGCAGGGGGCTTCGGCCCGAAGAGCTGGTACGGCAGCAGCACGGAGTCGACGGAGTAGACGGCGAGGGGGAAGTCGAGGTAGAGGTGGTTGCTGACCGGCGCCTGGTTGACCCCCGTGGACACGTTGAGCTGGCTGCTACTGCTGCTGGCCGTGATGTTGACGGTGTAGACGCCGTTCTCGCCGGAGGCCTGCGTGCTGACGGGGTTGCTGGTGGTCTGGAAGGTGGTGGGGCTGTAGAACCGCGGGAGAACGTGGTACAGAACCAGCGAGACCTGCTCCTGGCTGCTGAGGTCGTTGAGGGTGCCGGCCTTGAGGTTGTTGAAGGCGTTGTCGGTGGGCGCGAAGATGGTCAGGCCGTTGAAGGAGTTATTCAGCTGGCTCTCGATCTGCTCCCCGACCTGCGTCGCTTTCAGCAGTCTGATGAAGTTCTCGTACTGCCCGCCCTTCTCCAAGATCCCCGTGAGGTTGAGCTTCCCGGGCGCCTCCGGCGCCGGCGCGACGGTCGCCGCCTCGGAGGCCGAGAAAAGCAACAGAAGCAGCACTGCAGCAAGAGCAAAACAAGAATATCCGACGGCCATTGCGACGATCGACTGCAGGTGAAATATGGGTCACGAGATCTAGCTAGCTCGATGCCTCGATCAGTATATATATATATATATATATGGATAATGGATGGGAAATTGTGAGCTGGACGATGCGGTTGGCGAGTGAGGGCTGTCAGGAATCGACGACAGTCTGTAAAAGTTGCTTTCGATCGATTGGTTTATAATGCGATTAAGGAAAGTGATGAGGAGGAGGAGCTATAGGCCAAAGGAAGGCACAGGAAGCAACCAAGTGACAGCTTAACCTACGGGATCGATCGATCTTGCATGGTAATGATTGATTAAGTGGGGAAAAACATATATGATTGTTAATTAGGGAGGTGAAGGTTTCTGAAATTAATTAGGGAGGTGAAGGTTTTCTGAAATTAAAAAGCGTTTGTCAGTGTTGTAGTTTTTGGAGGGAATTAGGTGGCGTGTCATGATGGAGAGGTGCATGATGCATGGTTACTATTGGATTCAGCATATATATATATTAATGGGACTGTGAGGAGACATTTCACCGGCTTATAGCTAATTGAAGATGAGAGAAGGGATTTCATATTTAAAAAATAATAAATTGAGAGAAGGGCCATGAATTGGGACTTGGGAGGGTGGTGGAAGTTGAGAGGGCTGGGACAGTCTGGATTAGTGGCTTTGGTCGTCAATCCTCATCATATAGTAGGAGAAAGATAGGAATCACTCCTTCAATTCCCATGATAAAAAAATGAATATAATTATATCTACAAATTATATTAATATTAATTCTCCTTCTAATTTAAAACTGAATGATTCCAAATTATTTCATGATTCCATGTCGATGATAGTTATTCACAACCTTTTAATGATATTGCCATATTGGAATGGTTTTTTAATGAAAACTTGAACAAAATAAATTCATGGCGGTGGCCTAGAACAAGAATATCGTGGATTGATGATGAATGCGAGCATGGGATAAGAACATCCAGAGGTAGAAGGCATGATCAATCTAAAGTTCTATATTTCAATTATAAGAAATATGAGAATTGTGCTTGTTTTGTTTTGTTTTAATTTAAATATCTAATTTTTTGAATTGATTAATTCATGAAGAGATGACTTATCCGGTCTTAAAGAAGTTTTCAATTAATTATCCAGATAAATCGAAAATACTCACGAAGATTCATCCAAACAATCATCTTTCTTAGAGTTGTCGTCTTATTAAAAAAAAAATCTTTATAATGCGTTGCAATTAGAATTTGATCCTTAAATTCTTGGAGTTGTCGTGAATTGTGCTTTTCAATACTAAGAATAACTAATTGAAGTAAAAAAATATTATATTGAAGAAATAGAAGTAAAAAATGATTACAAGAGTACTTGGAATGATGGGAGGTAAATAAGGGCATTAGGCACATTCTTGATCAATATAGATTTTACGGGGTATATCCTTATCTCAGTCAACATAAATTCCACATAGTATATCCTTGATCTAGCCAACATGGATCAGAACCATTTAGGAGACTCAACTACACCTGATTTGAGTCAAATAGGGTCGTGTTGACCTCAGAAGAGCTCGACAGTGTTTGTAGGGAGCTCGACAGTACTACGGAGAACTCGAAAATACTTAAAATAATTTTGATGAGTTAAGCAATGTTTTAGTCAAGTGAACAAAAGACTTTACTCGGTAAATCAACAAGGTTAAATTATAGCGGGTTAAAGAAAGAGGCGCGTCAATTACGGAAGGACGTTAGGCCAAAGGTTTCCAACAGTTACCTCATCAATAATACTAAGCGGCGGTTACAAAATACAGAAATGTAGGCGTCGGTTACTTTTCTGTATGCACAATTGACTTAAAAATATATATATATATATAAGTAATCATTTTAGTAAGAAAAGTATGCACAATTGACTTCAAAACTATTATTTTATATTCTATTCTTTGATTTTGATTGAGCGTCAAAGGAGTCATGTCAAGATGCACCTTGATCTTCTTCTACCCTCTTGTTAGTCTGAGAAGCTAATTCGTTAGGATCTTACTTGTTCTACACCAACTTTTCAGATGCAGATCCGACTCGATTGAAAAGAAAGATCGAGCTGACTTAACAAAAGTTAATAGAGGATAATCTGATGGGAGTTAACTTATTTGTCAATTTTAGACTGAATCATGGATATTAGGGCAAATAATCATGTGTGTGAAGATAACAAAAGTAGTTCTCGAGATAATGATTAAATCTTCTAATGAATAATTAAGGGATTTAATGTTTAAATTTTAACTACGACATACTGTAATTTTTTTTTTCTTTAATAAAAAGCGAGCTTAAGATATTGATTATTTGAATAGACTTCTATTAATACTTTTTAATTATCTTAATAGTCAACGTGAAGGATAAATATAGAGCAAATTTATTTTAAAGCTTAGGAGAAGAAAATATGGTATTTAAAACCAATTTAAATATTAAAGTTAATATTTTCCTTGTAATGTTTGCTATTTGTCCGTATAAAAAGTAATAGGAGGTTATTAATATCTATCCATGCCTTTTATTTTAAGTGACCATTGACTTAAAAATAGTTATATAGCAATTTTATACCAAAACTATTATATAATTATTTTTTCACTCAATTTTTGAATCTAAATATAAATGTAAATTTTAAGAAACAATTGAAGTACATTTATACTTTAAATTAATGACCAACTATAAGATTACTTTTAACCAAAATTTACTAAAATTATGATATTTTTTAATTTTTATTTTACTTCTTTTTTTTATTTAAAAAAAATACTCCTAAATTTATAAAATTTGTAGACCTTTATTTTTTTTATTTTTAAAAATTATTTCATTATATATTATTATAATTCTATATATTTTATAATTTTAAATTAATAAATTATATATCAGTTTTTTTAAAATTTTACTCTTTATTTCTTTTATATATATATATATTAATATTTTTTATAATTTATAATTTATTTATCAATTTTAACTAAAATTGTTATATGAATGTGTTTACCAAATTAGTGACAATACAATAAAACATTTCAGAATGTATTTGATTTGTTAAAAATATATATATTTTTAAAAGTTCTTAAAAAAGGTTTATTTTTTATTTTTTATTCTAAATAAACCGTGATTACTTTACCAAAGGTGCGTTTTGGTTCACATGGCCACATTATTTGCAATGCGGGTCGGATTTGGAATATTTTCCGTACCCGTTTCGCCGTCGAACTCGCTGGAACCCTCTCCCTCTCCCTTCTTTTCCGGTTCTCACTTCTCCCAGTCGATCTTGCCGTCGTGCGCACACAGTCGCTCGCGGCCGCCCTCTCCTACCCCCTCCGATCTGCCATTCGCTCTCTTCCATCGGTCGCCGTTTCTCCCGCAGGCCACTTTTGCCCTCTGCTTTTTCAGATTTCTATCCGTCCTGATCCCGGACTGCCCCGGACGTCCCTCTTCCTCCCACACTCCTGCAGGCAGTTTCTCTCTCTAGACACTCCAACCCTGCCCCTTCGTTCCTCTTCCTCGACTCCGTCACAGCGAGAAGGTGATAAAATATCTTTGTTTTGTGATTAAAAATTCCATTTCGAGGTTTAATTTTATTGTTAAAATTTGATGTATTGGATCTTGATGTTTGATGTTGTTGGATTGTACTTCTGATTTGATGTATTAGCTGGTAGTCAATGACTTTATTTCGTGTTGATGGTTAATTTGGTTTGGTGTTTTTCGATGAGTGAAAGATGACGCAATTATATTTGTATTTCGCTTCATTTGTTGGTGATTAATTGGCTACTCTTTTATATTTTTCCTTTTACTTAAGAAGGATTTTACTATTTGTTTTGTTCTTTCATGGAGTTAGTTATATTGAAGTAATATCATGTTTTTGTTGCTTCCAGTTTGTGCGATCGTGTTAGAATTATAAATTTTGGTTTTTATGGCTTTTGAAGGTTTTGGTGGAACTTAGAAGGTTTTATTTTAGGGTGGAGTGGTGTATTGGTGTATTCCTATATGAGTTTAGAAGGCTTACATTTTATCCATTGTTTTATATATTGTTCATGTTCGTTACTTTATGTTACTTCTATCTTCGTGTGGCGATGCCAATTTGGAAAATCGGGAACTCAAATGCCCATTTAATCAGGCGCCCATTAGCTATCTGGCCTGTTTAATTCGGCTTTCGGGTACCATTAGTTAAATTGACTACATGTCTTTTAGGATTTGGGTTAATGGGGTTAAAAAAATGCAAGTGAAACTGAGGAGGTATCTTAATTTCTTTTTATCAATATAAAGTTAACTTATCAATTGCATGGAGGACTGGGAGACTGAGTTTTATTGATATTAGGAATGTGGAAAGGGCTGTCATTAAAGGGAAGCAATTAACTTTATGAAATTTCAATTTATTAGAAATGATGAGTAAATCTCAACAAAGATAAAAAAAAACACATTCTATAGAGTTAATGGTAAAAGGAATTTTGTTGAAGTGCTAAATACCTCTTGTTGAAAGGGAGGGGCTTCCATCACACTTGGTGGCCATCACATATCCCATACAGCAGGCTCACAATATGGCACCATGGAGTTCATGGGACAATAATGACAGGGGTTGTAAACATGGTGCTTGTGGTTGTAATTAAAGGGGAAGCAATTAACTTTATGAAATTTCAATTTAATTTGAAATGATGAGTAGATTTCAACAAAGATAAAAAAAACACGTTCTATAGAGTTAATGGTAAAAGGAATTTTTGTTGAAGTGCTAATACTCTTGTTGAAAGGGAGGGGCTTCCATCACACTTGGTGGTTATACAACAAACTCACGATATAATACTATGGAGTTCACGGAGGGACGATAATGACAGGGGTTAGGGGCATGATGCTTGTGGTTAGTGTCATAGGAAAAGTACTATATATTATACACCAATAACAACAATCAACCCTTATCCCACTAGGTGAGGTCGGTTATATGGATCCGTCTACGTCATTGGGCTCTATCCCTATTATATCATCATTTATATTTAAATAAATTTTATCTTATTTTATTATTGCTAACCAAATCTTGTTGGTCTTCCTCGTTTGATGTGCACATTTGTCAATTAAGTACTATATGTTATAAGATTCAATAAATGCAAATGTAGTTAATCAGTCAATCATTCTCAATAGTATAATATATCTAATTAAATCTTAATATCTAGAAAGAACGTGTATGTAACAACCTATCTTTCTAGTTTCCAGTACTGAAATTAAAGGATGAGTCACACAAAGGGAATCTTCTTGTCTTAGCCAGTCTAAGATAGCACTGATTGAGTCAAGCCTCATTTCTATCTATGCCCTTGAAACTATGTTGGCATGATTGACACAATGACATTTACCCATGCCAAAATATATTTTTATTGGTCAACAGTGAAATGATATGTTGCAATTATGCCAATTGATACTGATTGACACTTGAAGCCATGTCTATGTTGTCATGTCTTAGATATTATGTTGGTTGAACGTGCTCTTTGCCTATGAAATGCATGAAAAGATCAGCACAAACAATTTCTTTTGATTTGATCAGGATAAAAGAACTATTCATATTGTCAGAACCAAGGATTGAAGTATCATTCCATATTTTGTTCTTCAATTGGGACAATATTGGTGTGGTTCCATGTTGTGCTAACTCTCATTGAGCTTAAATCAACTAAAGTAATTTTTAATCTTACAATTCACTTAACTAGTTACTCTAAGTATAAGCCAATTGCAAATTGAAAGTCAATTAAACAAAAAATTTAGAGCAACAAGTTGCAAAAATATAACAAACTCTCAGCTAGCAACTAGCAAGTATAGCTTACCATCTAGAAAGACCGTTGCCTATCAGATTAGAGCAGTGACTTTTATAACATCCTAGTGTGAGTAACCCTATAATTGCCTTGATTAATACTTTTAGAATGGTTATAAGTAATACTTCTGGATATTTGGTATTGGAAATGCTTCTCCACATGTCTATAAATATATCATAGTAACCACTAGCAGTTTCACTTGAATTCGCACAATTGAAAGTAGAACATGCATAGCTATATGATACATATGCATCTTAGTTTCCCTGATTCCAGTGTTAGTTTGCTTTGCTATTATTGTTGCTTGGTTGTTGCTTCTCCTCTCCCTCCACTCTCCTTCTATAGTGTTTCATCTCCTTCCTTGATTAGAAGATGAAATTGAAGGGTGCAGTTGGTAGTTCCCCTCCACTCTCCTTTTATTGTGTTTCATCTTCTCCTATGACCTGAAGATGAAATTAAAGGAAGAGTCATAGAGAGAAAATGTTTTTATTCCTATCAATTTCAAAGAGTGGGCTGAGATAGGCCTTATCTTGCTCTATAACACTGAAACTGCATTGGAATGAATGACATGATGACACTTGCTATGCTAATATAGTATTGGTATTAGTTGGCAGTTGGAAGACATGTTTGTCATGCCGACTGTGATCAACACTTGAAATAATGGTACTGATTAACGATTTTGATGTTAAAAGTCCATGAGCTATTAGCTATTGACAATGTTGTATGTTAAAATTGCCATGCCTTTTAGTTTGAGTTGACTGAGAAACATTCGTGAGATTCTTTGATAAAAGGATCAAATAAAGCAACAGGGAAAACAAATTTTATAGCTGCAAGTTAGGGATGTCAAAGCTTGTCCAAGAACCATTGGGAGATTGATTTTTTTGGGTATAATTGCCCGTCAAATTCTTATTTGATAAAAGGAAATAATCCAAAACTTCAACCTTCCATGAACATAATTACATGCAGATGGAGGTTGTGCTTGTTACTTGGACTTAACAAGGAGCTTGAGCTCTGATGGCCTGCATGAGTGTTTTTGGTTGAAATTTCTTCCAATTTACTGTTTATTATATATAATTAGGGCAACTCACTCTTTTCAATTTTGGATTTTTAGACCATTGGGAAAGGGTAGCACTTGAGAAGCAGTAGCAATATGAGTGGAGAAGATTGCGTTGTGCATCCTTTATTTGGGGGCTCAATTTCTAGTTGCTTTCCCTTGAGGTTTCAGGTAACTTTATTTTTAAGCAAGGATTAAAAAATCACTTTGTTATGATTATTCAATGATGTCTGCTTTTGCCTAATCAGGATGTGAGCAACCTTCGAGAAGTGCCTGATCATCAGGTACCCAAATAGATAGTTACCAAATTAAGTCTAAGATTTTTCAGATTGGAGTTTAAGATTGGAGTTTTTTTTTTTTGGAAATTTTGAAGGAAGTGTTTGCAGATCCTGACCGGGATGAGAGCCTTATTTTTGAGCTGTTAGATATTAAGCATGAGGTTGGAGATAATGAAAGTGCAGTTTGGTTTCTACGTGACATTGCAGGTGAACAAGATGCAGAGGATACTATGGTAAATTACTCTTCATCCAGTGTTTTGCTATCCATTATTATTTTTGTTAACATAAAACCATAGCTAATCATTCGAGTTGCAAACTAATCCATTGTATTGTCCATTTGCAACGTACTTGCCCATGCCAGGCAGTATGATCAGATTTAAAATACATTTTTTTAGAAAAAAAATAAATCAGAATCTAAGGTGAATAAACTGATTATTTATATAGTTTTCCTCCATGACTCTTGACACAGGTCCTTGAGCAGTCTGGTACTCTTGAGGCTATTGGTTTAACCAGCACCAATGGTCCTGCAATAGCTTCAATTGCAGTTGCTCAAATGGTAAGCTACTCTTTGATGTTAATTTGGATACAGTTTCTTGGGATATGGATTTTTACTACATGCTGATGTCTGTGTGTAATAGTTTAAAAGAAAAATACTTAAACATTGTGGTTATTAACTATTTAAATGTGACTTTTTTTTTGTCTTTCTGCAATTCTGACTTGTAAAAAAAACAGGGAACCTTGTCCGGCAGGTATACTCTACTCACGTGTCTAAATCTTAGATAGTTTAATGATGCATAAACATAAAATACATGATTTGAAACCCTATTTGGACATAATGAGAAATAATAGATTCTCAATATGCCTCAGTCGTCACTATTCTTTTAACTCTTTAACAACTTTATAGCACATTTGTTTATTCCATTATCTTTCAAGGTCAAATTGAAATTAGTGTCAACATTGAATATAAGCTAGTTTTAATCAGTTTTAAGCAGAACTTATGTCCTTGAGATTCAGTTATTGGATTAACTATCATGGAGATTATTCCAATACCATAGATTATGTCTATCAAATGTTTTATGTATATTCCTTGTTTTAATCAGTTTTGCAAAAGGATGGAGGGATTGAGAGAGATATCTTACATAGAATACAAGCAAAATGATTGAAATGGAGGAGAGCGTCAGGTATTCTTTGTGATCGTAAAATACCTCTAAGATTTAAAGAAAAGTTTTATAAAATGACGGTTAGATGTGCTATGTTATATGGAGCTATAACTCGAGCACATGAGAAGACTAGGATAAGGAATGAAAATATTAGAGAGAAAGTCAGGTTACATATATTGAGGGAAAACTCCGGGAGATACATTTAAGATGATACGAAATGTATGTAGACGACTAATAAATGCTCTAGTTAGGCGATGTGAAACTATGACAAATGTGCACATCAAATGAGGAAGAGGAAGACCAAAAAAGATTTGGTTAGCAACAATAAAATAAATTTTATTTAAATATAAATGATAATATAGTAGGGGATAGCCTAGTAGCATAAAATGATCTATATAGTCGACCCCACAGTGTTGGAATTTTGGTGGATCTAGGATGAGGAAACAAGAATATAGGAGAGACTTTGTAAGAAAGTATGAGGGAGATAGACTCTATGAAGAAAAATATTTATTGCTTGTTGTTCAATCATCATACAAGGTCCCTATTTATACACTTAGATTCATGCTTTCATATCCTTCTTCAATTAATACATCACATCATTAAATACAAGACAATTAGATTTTATTTTTTTCTATACTAATGACTCTTGTCATAAAAAGTTGAACTTAGTAAGATAATTGAACTTTGCTTAGTTGAGCAAGAGTCACATGAAGTCAAATTGATTTTGACTACTTTCTTGCATGGTTGATGAAGTCAAGTTGTTCTTGGCATTGTTCTTGTATAGTTGAAGAAGTCATTTTGTCTTTGGAATAAGTTTATATGTCAACACATATAGTGGGATAAGACTTGATTATTATTGTTGTATATTCTTTTAATATGTTCTACTGCTTGCTGACGTTGTCATCAGCTGTAAGTTGACTACTTTCAGCAGTTGAATGCTTGACAAACAACTAATACATTAGTCAGTTTCAACTTAATCTGAACTTGAAAATGCAATTACAGTATACGTATGTGCATAACAGATGATATTTATTGAAAGATGATATGCTGGAATTGACTGTAGGTCTTTACTGCATTAGATTTATTCCCAGACAACTAAGAGATGCATATCATAATTGATTTCTGTTAACATCGAACATTTATGCAATTTTCTGTCTCTGATTATGACTGTATTGTTCTCTGATTTATTTTTTGTTCATCTTTTCCTATCTTTCTTTTCTTTTTTTGTCATTAATCTTGTGAGATATTTATAATATTGTCATAGGCTATTGCTAAGGGAAGGCAAGGGAGGGAGGCTCAAAATTTGGTTCGAGTAAGTTCACTTTTGCACCTAATGACTTAGCTAGGTTTAGGGAGACTTGAATGCTCGAGTTGTTTCTTGCAGGTATATCTAGCAAATTTGCGTCTTAGGGAAGTGACAACTGATGTGCTTATTACTGCATATGAGCCCTTATTAATAAAGTAAGTTCTAGTACCATTTTTCTTTTGTTCACTCATTCCTTTTCCATCAATCATTTCCTAAGTTACTAAGGTAAAAATAATAAGCCATGTGTCCATCCCAACTATTTGAAGTTGGCTATATGGATCTTTTCCTAAATATGACAACATTAGTTATGAATGCTATTTGAAAGGAAGTGGTAATTGTATGCGAGCAGGATGGAACGATATCGTAAACACTGCCAAAGCAAAAACATAAGAATATACAAGTAAGCACAATAAGACAAGATAGGCAAGCTCAATGATATACAAAGATGTATAGTTGTCTGGACACCAAATTGGCTGGCATTGCTACTTCCGCGCCTGTGTTTAGAATTGTTCACAATCAACTTCAAATATTTACTTCCTCTTATACTCAAGTTGTCAACTCAACCTCTTGTAGCACGTATAACATCAAAAGTGTAAATGTGCCCACGTAGAATTTCTCATAGTAATTTTTCCATATTTTTGCTGTTTGCATTTGAAGTCTCCCTTCCTGGATACTTATTCTTTGTTTTGAAAATTCAAATTTGTTTAACCATCCCCTAGCCACACTGTTGAAACATCAAGGAAGAAGTTATTTTTTTAAAAAGTGTTTAATATCACCCAAATAATAATAGGAGTGCAATTTCCTAAAGCATTTGAAGATTTATTGCTATCCTTGAAAATCTTGTGTATCACTTGAAGAGCTTTCTTTCAGATGACATTATGATGAGCTTTTTTACTCTTCGATGAATTCTACAATTTAGAATAGTTTATTCAGAGTGAGTCTACAAGAGTGTAGCTTAATAGCTTAGTGAGAGTGTGTGAATGCACAAAATTACTCGATATTGTGCCATTTGTTCAAAAAAGGTTCTTATGCTTTACCAAGTGTTTTGACAAAGTTAAATTCAATTGGATAAATAAAGGTGGACAGATTATGGTTAGTCTATCGGATGCACCAATATTATACTAATCAATTGCTTATGCAATTCTTCTAATGTTGACATGTCTCTCATATGCACATGGTAGATCTCTTTGTTTAATGGATAAAAGCAAGCAATAGGTTAAAAAATGACTATAAATGGACACAAACATCTTAACAGTAGATCTATTGTATACTGCATGCGTACATTTTTTTCAAAATTTGGTTACACCCTATCTCATCAATGTAGGAGCTTAGCTGGATAAGAATCAAACATCTCCTTGAGACTAAAAGGGATATTTAGTCTATCCATGTGACTTTGAAATGACTCGAGATGTTTTGATGTGAGTTTGATAAGGGCTTTCATGGGAAAAATAACTCCCACTATGCATGATAATTTTGTAGGCTTGTCTTCATAAAGCGTGCATATATGAAAAATTCAATGCACTTTCATGTGTCATCTTACCACGTCAAGTTTTCTAATTTTTGTTTCATTTCATCTTTTGTCTAATGGTCCATTCTTGAATGAATATCTTCATTTTCATTCTTTTCTATTAGATTAGATTTTTCAAGTTAATTCTCATACATCTAAGTTCATCTTTTATTTTGATTTTAATATCTTTGCAGCAAGAATTTATATTTCTCATATGTCGTAATATCGGTGGAGTTTTCTTTCATTATGTTAATCTAAGAAATTAACGACTTTAGGATATATACAAAAAATAAAGAAGGGTATCTATTTCTTCTCTTTTTTGGATGGATGATTGTTAAACTAAGAATAGTAAAGAGACTATCTATACTATTTTTTTTTTTTATGAAAAGGGTAATTTAAATTAAATAAAAGAATTTCAAAAAAAAATGTGAGCCTATCTTTTAATGGTTAAATTTTGCAATTAGTTAAATTCTTTGGTAATTACATTGCATCTGAAATTCTTGTATCTTATGCCTTGTGATTTTAGCCCACTAAGCGAAAGTGCAAGCGTTGTAGGCGCTGGTCCAACTGTACCTGCTGCCCAAGCTGGATGTCTACCTTTGGCCGAAGTCTTCAAACTCGCAGTCACAAATTTCAAAGTCCATGACTGGGGTCTCTTTAATGCAGGAACTTGAGAAGTTGACATGATGTATCTTCTTACTATTTCAGAATGCTAGAAACTGTTTCGCTGACAAAAATTTCTTCAACAGTGTCACTACTGATAAACATATACGTACGTATTGTAGTCTTATGAGGGACAGAAGGGGCTAGAGAGGCATATCATGTTCTGTCTATTTTGTGAAAATTTGGTACAGTTTTCATGCTAAATTCATGAAGCATAGCTGTTGTCTATCTTTTGGCTATAATGGCTTGGAGAACATCGACCATGGGTGCCACGGCTTATCAAAGCTGAGCTGATGTTGCTTAATACAAAGGAAATCTAAAAGGTTGGTAAATCTTTTGCTCAGTGGACTGTAAAAGTTACGTCTTTTAGCTTCAGCTCAATTTCTTCATGTTTTCTTTTGTTCCATCTCTTCCATTAACATGCTGTGGTGGACAAAAACGACAGATCTATAAAGACGTAAGAAAAAGGAGATGGCAGCGATAAGCTTTCGCAGCCCAAAGGTGATGAACCTAGCAGATAACATGGATGGCCATGGCAGAGATGAGAAATGATTTACAGGTTGCTCTCCAATCATGCATAAGCTTTCCACCAATCTGCCTTCTTTTTACCACTGAGAAGTGGCAGGCAGGATGAGCAAGGTAAGGGCGTGGCAGGGGCCCACTTTGCAGGACAACTTCATTTCATCTTGAGTTGATGATCACAAAATTTGCATGGGCAGGTTCAGTCATGACAAAGGTTTCCATTGCTATTGTTATTGTGGTACAAGCTACATAACAGCAATACCACAGAATGTGATCTACATTACAAGCAGTGGATAATACAGTTTTGCTTAGCTTGCCTAAGATCAGGTCGGTAGATCAACTCAGAATCCAATTCCAGTGGCTCCGATCGGCCGATGCCGGTCCTTCCAAAAGCAGGCATCCAGTGTCAGCTTCGCCGACGGCCTCATTGGCTCTGACTTGCACCGTGTTAACACTAGTGGCCCATACGCAGAAGGTGGTACTGGAGTGGGCGCTGCACCAGCATTGCCTATTGACTTCTCCGCCTCTGGTGCGGAAGGTGGTGCCAGCGGAGGAGGTGGTGATGGAGGCGGCTGAGGTATCTCCGGGATCGAAATAACAACATCCTTGTTCTCCATGCTTCCCTCATCTTTCTTTGCTTCATTCAGTGTAGTGCTTCTTGTGTCATTGTTGCTGCCAGCGGCGGCGCTTGTGGAGGTATCAGTCATGTTGCCGATAGCAGCGGTGGCTTTGGAAGGGTGCCGAGGCCGATAATTAGGGTGGTGAAGCTGCCATTGCAGGAAGTCGTTGCTGCAAACCCAAGTTTCTTTGGAAACCTCCATCGATAACTTTGGCTCATACATCATTAGGAGAAGGCAGTCCGGCAACGCTGTGCTCTTCTTCTCCGGCTCTTTCTTCTCTCCCGCCTCCAATCCTACTACTCTTTCTTCTCCATCTCGATCGATTACTTCACCGTAGTCCTCTTTTTCTTCGACTCGAGGAGAAATTTGAACTGCAACCTTGTTAGTTGTTCCTTTCACTTTGGCTGAGAATTCTTCTTTAGCCATCTTATCTTCCTTATCAATAGAGAAGCTCCACCTCCCCTTGGCTTCGCCGGAGAAACTTGCTCTCCTTGCTTCCTTGTCACTGCCACAGGCCGACCTCCCGACCTCCCTGTCAGTGGAGAAGCTATGCCGCCGCCTGTCCCTCTCTCTCGAAGCCACCGAACTGTGTCTCTTGCCTGTCTCCTTCGATCTGGAAGAATGCCTGTTGGATCTCCTCTCTTCCTTCTCCATCGCAGATGAACTACCACCAGCTCTCCTTCCTTTTTCGTCTTCCTTTCTTTCTGCTTTCTTATCCTCCGAACGAGTCTTATTTTCGATCTCTGCTTTCTCTGCATCAGTTACAGCTAGTTCTTCCCGAGTTCTCGATAGATCTTCATCTTTACTCGGCTTCGATTCATCAGGAATGAGTTGCATCTTCTCTTCTTTTGCCTGTTCTGCTATCAAAATCGCAACTTGATCACCTTGAGATTTCAGCTCCTCTTTAGCAACTTCAAAATCCCTCTTTTCTCCTTCTGATGCTCCATCTGCACCATCTTCCTCCCCTTTCCCGTCGCCCTCTTCCACGCGCACCTGCATTGCCGGCGACTCCCAGAACCGGCTCGCCAGTGCGGCCATCTGCACCGGATCGGATCGACATCTCATCAGAAGCAGAGCATTCTTGGGGGGAATGCAAATGCTAACCCTAGCTTCCTCCTCTTCTTTGTTTTCCCCTTTCTCCAACACCATCACCAACTCTTCCCTCGTCTCCAGCTCCAAATCTTCTCCAACTATGCGCTCTTTCACTTTCCGATCATCAACCGCCATGCTAACCATATCCCTTCTCTTCCCGTCGTTGCTGTCGGGAACTGCCATCAGCCACCGTGTCAACACGGCGCCGCAAGAATTCGACCTCTTTTCGACTTCCTTCCCTTTGCCAGACCGCGAAGAGGAACACACGGATCTTCCGCCGCAGGGAGAGAAGCAATTGAACTCCGACCCGATCGCCCGTAGCGCCTCGCAAATGCTCACAGGCAGCTGGTAGGCCCACCTCTGGTTCCTTCTCGGAAAGCACTCGCGCACCCCGCCGATCCCCTCCGTCCGCCGGAAGCTGGCCTCGATCTCGCCGCCCCTCATTGACCGCGACCGCATTGCGACGCCCTTGCCCTTGGCGGCGGCGGCGGCGGCAGCAGCGGCGGCGGCCTTCTTCTTGCTCTTGACGCGGACCTGGCCTATGCAGGTGACCTTGGGCGAGGAGGGTTCGGCGGCCTCAAAGGCGACGCCTTTCCGCCTCCCCCCTACCACCGAGGGAAACATCGGCGACTGGCCGCCCTTGACGCTCCCGCTGCTGCGGAGTCGGCGGCTGAGCGAGGAGGAGAGCGACGGCCCCGCCGAGGCCTCGCGTCCGCGGCCGGGACTGAGGACGGACTTCGAGGAGGGCTGGGAGCCGAAGCAGAAGAACAGATCCCGACCACGCATCCGGCGGCGCGAATGGGGGTGGTGCTCCGCTCCAGCCGCGGACGAAGAAGCCTTCCTCCGCCGCCTCATCTACGCAATTAATCAAAGAAAAAGGGAAAGGAGATGAAACGGGCGTTCGCCTTGGACTTGAGATCGCGGAGAAGCTACTGATCCACAATAAAGAAAAGGAATAAATAAACAAAACTAGGGTTTGCTACTGCGCAGCACAGAGACCATGGAGATGACAGCAACACCAAGCTGCTTCCGGGGAGTGTGCAAGCCAAGAGAAAGACACACAGACAGCAAATTAAATGGCGCAGCGTATTTCCGTCTCGCAAACGCCCTCGCTCCTTACCTTGTATTACAAAACTGCCACAATAAAAAAAGGGTTTTTTTTTAATATTAGATTCGCAGGAGATTTTGTCTGCTTGCGATCGCAGATTTTGTCTGCTTGCGATCGCATGGGGTTGACAACGGTAACCCCAAATAATTAAAGCACAACCGGACGTCGGGTGGGGCCTTGACCCGAAAGCAATAGCAAGGAACTGCTAAATTTAGAGATGGACCACTACTGCTCATAATTCACAAGAGAAAAAAAAATAAAAAAAAATAAAAATACTCTATTATTTGTTCAAATATCAACTAAAATTATTCTAAAAAGAATAATTTAGATAGAAAATTTTGAATAAGACACTCTTTTAATATTTTTTAATTTATAATGTCTTTTTAATAATAATAAAAATAAGAGATTTTTTTTATTATACTATATATATTCAGATTTTATAATAATCTGATTTTATATTTTATTTATCAAGTAAATCAAAAAGTCTTTATGATTATACATCCAGAATAATTAATATTTTTAGATTTATCATTTTATTAAAAAAAAATATTCTATAATATATTATAATTAAGATTTAAAATTTAAATATTTAATTAATTAAAATATCTGACAGGATCAAAATCTCAAGGTAGATAATGTTATTTGATGAAATGTGATGATTCGAAGCATCAACATGGTCAAAAGGCAAGCAAAGTTTTTTAATTAGTCTTTAATTGTTTACATGCAAGGTTTTAATTATAAAAATTAATTTAAGGTGGTAATTGTTAGTGATTAGTGAAGTAGTAATGTGAGAAAGAGAGAGGGCACATGGGATGAGGAGGGAAAGGTGAAACGAGCAGCAGAAGGTTCCAAAAATCTTATATGAAGTTGGCACGTGAGCAGGAGGTGGCAGACAGCTTATTATTATTATTATTAAAAAAAACAAAATAATTAATAAATTAATTAATCAATGAGTAGGTTTAGAGAAGGGTAGAGGAGAGGTCACGCCGCTCAGTGTCCTCGTAGACTATAAAATTGAAGGTTCAATAATCATAATTTCTTTTAATAATTTAAATATTTAATTCTTTAAATTAACTAATTTTAAAAATAAATAATTCGATTCTATAATTTTTTTCCATCGATTATCAATGATTTATCACTTCATAACTAATGTTTCAAAATTATCTTTTTATTTTTATGAGAAGAAATTAATCATATAATTTTTTTAATCATTAAAAGAATAAAATTAGTAGTTATAAGGGGTCTCTTAGTTTTCTCTTTAATGTTCTATCTTTTAATTTACTCAAACTCTTCCTTAGACACTAAGTTAAGTAACAAAAAAAAAATTATCGAATATTTTTAGTACTCTTTGATATATGTTAATAATATTCATGTGACAAAAAAAATGATAACACTCACTTCAAGTGATTTTCTACTGTCAACTCCACAGCATCCTCCACCATCAGTCCCACGACATATAAAAGGAGTTAATTAACACCAAACGACATCTGTTTAAATATGAGGGATTTTATAGATTAGTGAGAAAAATTCATTTCAAAATTTTGGATGTCTTGATAAAGTTATTGCTACCAAATTAGTAGGGTTTGTCATTTTGTTATTTCCGCCTTCTTAGAATTTTCCTTTAGCATTAATCAATGTCTATTTAGCATCTAGTTTGACGGCAAGTACTGTAATTACATAATTCTGTATTGAAAATAATTGTTTAAGTGTTTGATTATTTTATGATTAATGCTCATATTGGTGTCCAGCTTTAGGCTGAATCATGTGGCTAAGTTGTGAATTCAATCCGTGAGGCTCTCTAAGCGGTTAATCAAGTATGAAAGAATCAAATTCTAATTATGATATATTGTAATTTTTTTTTCAGTGAGATGATAATTTTAAAAATATTGATCGTTTGGATGAATCTTCATGAGTACTTTCTGACTAAGTTGTGAATTCAAACCGTGAGGTTTTCTAAGTGATTAATCAAGTATGAAAGAATCAAATTCTAATTATGGTATATTGTAGGATTTTTTTTTTAATGAGATGATAATTTTAAGAATGTTGGTTTCGTGAGTGTTTTTTAATTTATCCTGATGATTGATGAAATTATTTTATATGATCAAATTAATTATTTTTAAAATTAATTGATTTAAAAAATTAAATATATAAATTAAAAAAATAAAATCATGTGACTAAGTTGTATAGTGCCGCCATATTACATGGTCCTACATTTGGTGCTAAGTAAAATCGTAAACTCGATCGTCTAATTATGATAAATAGTTCACACTTCATCTAACGATAAGGGAGACTTCAAGTCATGACAATCGATGTCATGATGCTATTGATGCAACGGCCTACCAAGAGTTTATTCCTAAATCTCAAAATTAAAATCCTACGAAGTATTTCATATCGCTATCATCAAACATATTACGTAGATAATGTACCTTATATGTTCTTTAAAATTTGTTAAAATACATACACTGAGAATAATTTAATTTTATAAATAGAAAAAAAATGACCCATGAGGCAAAACTTATTCTTCTATTACAATTACATTAGTGAAAACTTCATCATTTTAAATTAACATTGCTGACACCTATAAATATGAAAATAGTGGGAAACAAGAAATTAAAGTAGAAAAAATAAGGAAGTAACATAGCATATCCATCTACTAGTCACTGTTCGGGCTAGTTAGACTAGTCCCCGTAATTTACCTTCTCCGTGTTGGTCCTGGGACGGATTGGCGGGGGAGCTGAGGACGAGCGTTTCGCCTTTTGCCACAATCGTGGGTGAATAAATACCTCGGGATTATAGTGCAGGACGGGATATTCAAATTATCATTCATATATTTATAATTTGATCTCTAATTATAACGTATTTATAAGTGTTTTTTTTAAATGGGACGTGAAACAAAGATACTCGACTTCTGAGCTATCCGCCATAAGCACTTTTCGATTTACTCTAGTAACTGGTAAAAAAATTTCGTAGAACTGGACCAATCACCCCAGGGCTATTTGGGTTTATCATCGTGGATGAATAGATGCTCCCAAGGCATAACTGAGTTGATTACCATATGGTAGATTTGCAAAATTGAGTCAGAGTCGATTTCTGATGAAGCCGAAGGAAATACCCTCTCATATGGTGGTTTGTTTCAGTTTTCTCATTTATTCTTTTTCAATGATGTGAGGCAGTTGTGGGGAGCCGCCATGGTGATGGATTTCACTTTTTGTAAAATTATAGAATCATGGGTGGGAAACTTTCATGGGGTCGGACCAGTCGCCTCAGGTTCGGTATTACCTAGTTCATCATCGTGGGTGAATAGATCCACCAGAAATATCTATTTAATTTGCTCCGTAATAAACGGCTCGCGGTAAAGATATGATAAATTCATTAATAGTTGATCACTTGCTAAAAGTGAGTAAGATAGTGAACATGCAGTTTGATGAGATCAGAGATGATTGGGTCGACTTACAACGATAATCAAATATGGGCTCACAAAAGCATCTACATATGATTAACGGAGCTTGAGCTACCTCCAGCGACCTCTAGAGGCCTGCATTGTTGATGACTAGATATATGTAGGGCTTCACGCTGATAGATTTGAGATGCTAGATGTGCTAGGAGTCTGTGGTTGAGGATGATGATGAGAGGATGGCGACTGGAGCTTGGATTTTGTGGCTGTTTTTGTAGTGGCCGGGTAGACATCGCGAGTTTAGAGGCCCAGTTATGGTTACTTATTGGTTGGTACTTGAGTCTAGCATTTCGACGTGTGGTTGGTTGGAGTAGTTGGGTCATGAGCTTTGGTTTGACAGTGATGGTGTTTTGTGAGGTTGATGCTATGAGAGTATACATATGTATATGGTTTTCATACCTTAGATAGTTATTAGGATTTGATATTTCATCGAAAACGAATGACTATTTTTAATTGGACGTGTGTTTAATTGTACTTTTTCTTGATGATATATAATTTACCTTTTATCAAAAAAAAAATAAATCATGGGTTAGATAGGATGAGCTAGGGCAAATGCCCTTGTGATTTACCCTCTTTCAAAGAATGTGAGATCATCCTGAAGAGACCGCTAAAATAACGACTTCATGTTTTCTCCGATCATGGGCTAGATAGGAGATGGATCCCTTATGTATAAGGTTATAAATGAATTGGATGTTCGTTGATGCTAACAATATATATAGTTTGCTTTAGGTCAACATGATGTGCCTACGTGTCTTCGTCTCAAGTTAGCTAATCATCATGCTGAGTCACCATTGTCTAAGTCATGCTTGGGCGACCTGATGATCTTCCGAGTCACTAAGTGTCGAATGCCAAATGCTAAATGACTTAGCACTTGAGTACTTGAGTCATCGAGCTACCTAGCTAGTTCGACATGGCTACATGCCTACATGCTGACCTACCAAGCCGATTAGAGATGCCAAGTGGTTGAGTCACTATGCTAAGCCCTTTGATGGGCTGATCGAGCTTGTTTAGCCGAACTCTCGAGCTTGTTTAGCTAAACTCAACCGACTATAGGGAGACATGAGTGTGCTTTTCACTTTTTCATAGTACACTCACTTTCCATGATCTTCAAGGTATCTTACTCTCTCGCATCAATAAATATCAAGTATATGCTATGTGAAAGGAAGTGTTCTCACTCTTTTTATTATTATCTATTATTTGGGATGCCATAATGACTTAGGTATTAGTGATCTTCTAACGCGTGCTATTCCTCGCACTACAAAAAATGTAATGATTAGCGATGGAATTTTTCATCACTGTTTGTTCGCTAATCCCAATTAGCAACTGAATAACGACCGAATAATTCGGTCCCTATTCGGAGCGTCGTAAAAGGAATTTAGCGACGGAATTTAAATTTTCGTTGTTATTTGTATTTTTTTTTTCCTTTTTTTAAAACAATAGTGACGGAATATATAATTTCGTCACTAATTAGCGACGAAATTATATATTCCATCGCTAATTACAATTTTTTTTAAAAAATATATATCGTAACTTAGTGATGGAATTTTAAAAATCCGTCGCTAAGTTATGATAATTAGCTACAGAATTTTAAAATCTCGTCGCTAATTTGAATTGATTTTCGCAGATTTGGCTTATTTCTGTCACTTCCCTGTTTACATAAACACATATACACAATAAACCATCACAACCGATGGTTATCGCAATACACAACATAATTATAATTTAAAACATAAAACTACCACAATACATCCAAACATAATAAATAAGTCTATAATTCATAATCTAAACATAACAAACAATACAATACATAATCAAATCCGAACATATATTTCGGATATAAACTAACATCCAATACAATATAATAACATATAACATCTGATACAAGACATCCAATAAAAAATGTAACTCAAAATCATCTTTGATCCTGCATAAAATAAGATATTATAGGTTATGAATATAACAGTAAATTTTGAAATTAAACTATAAAAGGAATAACTATTTATCCTAAAATTATATAAACTAATAACACATATTTTATTGCTGAGAAAAAAATATACCTTAGTTCCAAAACTATGGATATTTGTATATGGTGCTAGACAAATCTGAAATGGATCAAGAAAAAATATTTTATAATTAAAGATGAATATAATTAAAAAAAATTATTATAATATTTGTCATTGAAACACAGAGATAAATAAAAAACTAAATTATATTATAATATTCCTCAAAATAAGCTACTTATAGGGGCTATTATCGGGATCTTCGATATCCTGGGACTCAAAACAATGCGGCTCCGGCTGTGGCTGCTGTGTCGGAGTGAACTGAGCTTGGACTGTTAACATATGATGATATAACTTCTCAGTTCTGGCATCCCAAGCAGCCATGGACTGCTCCAATGTCAAGAGTCGAGTCATCAATTCTTCATTTTTTTTGTCGCAACGCTGCGACATCACTAGATGAAGAGGAACTCGGACGACCCCTATTCTCAGGAGGAGCCCTCATATGATCGAAGACAAGTTTGACTTGGGAGTCAAGGCCATAAAGGGAGGTTTTCTTCCTTCCACCGATGACATCATAATAAATATCATTAATCACGTCAGTGGATAGAGAGTCTATGACTCCTTTCCCTCTGCACCAGGCTGAGACGCTTGTGCAATTGCACTTGTCATGACATCCTGTAAAAAATTAATAATAATATTATAAGATACATAAAATCTATAAAGATATTGAATGATAATTGTATAACTAGATAAAGTTAAAATTCTTATGTTAATTTTCAGGGATCGCTGATCGACAAATGTGTCATCCTTCTTTTTGTGCGTCTTGTTAAATATTTCCCAACAAGTAGAAGGTCTCTCTAATTGAGTAGCTTGCATACAAAAATTGCAAGTACATTAAAACAAGATCAATAATAACATTAACAAACTTATCAAGTCTACCGTATGCTTTACAATAGAATGGGATCCAGCAGTATGCTTTGTGGATCCAATGTTTGGCCGAGCAAGCTCAGTCTTGCGATTGCCTCGAGCAATCGCTGAATTAGGACTGCCATCTCTCGGCAGTCCAAACAGCTGTCCAAGTCTCCCAAGCCGCAACAAGCACCTCGGTTGGCCTGGTTCCCCTCCTCCTCTACTTGTATAATAAATCATTGTAAAGCTTAGCGCAATAAATGTTCCATGTGACTTTAAATTCTTCCTTGTGGCCCTCCTCTCAAATATATAATTTCTGCAATAATATTTAAAAAATTAGTACACAAAAGTATTTATATCACACATATGTTCCATTTATATTCAAAATACTTACCAAAAATTCTCTGTAATAAATTTTTTTCATATTCTGATCTATATGTCTCCATGTAGTACCAGTAATGGACAACCATTCTTTAAATTTTTTTGATATATAAGATGCAATCTTATGCCCATCTGGAAGAAAGTTGCATGTCAAATATGGAATTACTAAAATATATGTGATAAATAAAAAGAGTAATAAGTACTGAAATTACTAAATATATAATTACTTACCAATCAGCAAAAACCCTCAAGACTGTCCGGCCATCCTGTGCTACTGGAATGTCTGACATGACTATATATATGCAAAATCACAGTATAACACATAACATTCAAAATGATAATGACTTCTATGCTATAACAA
>JBBUKS010014915.1:0-12022 GCA_038050645.1 Hedychium gardnerianum | reverse complement strand
AAGACACAGAGGCGCCTCGGGTCTTCTCTGGTTGCCTTGGGTAATTGTCCAGCCGTCCAGAGTTGAGCTCACCCGAACCCAACTCAGGCCTTCTCCTCGAGCAGGCTTTCTCCCCGGCTTCTCGTCCCTCGGACCACGTCCTTCACGCCTCACGTCCTTCGAACCGCGTTCTTCTCGCTCCACCAGTGTACTCTTCCGCAGCTTCTCGTCCCTCGGATGCACCAAGCCCGTCAACTCGCTTCCCGTGCCATCCTTCTCGTCCGTTGTGTCTTCCGCTTGACTTCTTGTGTTCCTAAGCTTCTACACACTTAGACACAAGGATCAAATACCACAGGACCTAACCTAACGCAGTTGATCACATCAAAACTATCCCGGGATACTTACACCAGGCACTTAGATTTGGATAAGATGCGACAAAAGGGGATCTGATAAGCCTCAATTGAGGCACCTCAAAGGGATTGAGGTGCTTGGATAAGGCTATATAGGTAGTGTCGACCATCACCCTTCGGGCACCATTTTGTACGCTCAAACGGCTTCCACTCTGCTCTGAAAAATTGCTTCGACGCTGAAACGCTGCTCCGACATCAACGCTCAACTCCAAATCTGAGATTATCGGTATTTTCATATTTGTATTCATCTTTTGTGTTTTATTTCTCAAGGGTCGGTAAACATGTTATTGGTCTCTATTCTTGTAAAGACGAATCTTCATCTCCAAGTTTCTATTCGGAGAAGGAGATCTTTTAGTAGATTGCCCAATGAAAGCAGTCAAAGATCGCGGGCCATGGACTAGCAATCGTCGGCTATGAACCAAGTAAAAAACAAGCATGCTTGCTTGTGTTTGTTTCTATTTCATTTAATTTCGCTATGTACTCTTTTGAAAAAAGTGAAAAAGCAAAACGTGCTATTCACCCCCCCCCCCCCCTAGGGCTTCTCCGATCCTATAGTTAGGACTAGGCCTTGGATGTAGTCTCCTTGGGAGGAGGTGAACCAAGTAAAACCAAGTGTGTTAGAGTGTGTTCTTGTTTTGTTGGCGTCGAGTTTGCTTCAAGTTTTCGCTATGCATTCAATCGACGCGATCGGAGCTATTCACCCCCCCCCCCCTACCCTACAAACACACACTCTAGTTCGCAAGGTCCTAACAAGGGTGACTAAAACAGTCAACTAGTTTGCCCTTAAGATTCGCATCTTATCCGACAGCCATCGTAGGTTCACTCTAAATCCACTATCAAGTATTTTCGCTGTGATGAACAAGGGTGTAGGGCAATCGATTGTAGGAAACATGCTAATCAAAAGGACAAACATTTATTGTTTGAAGAAGACGAGGCTGAGGTGATTAGCGAGCTAGTATATGACGTGACGATGATGAAATTGATAAGGTGCTTTATGGTGATGGTCATGAGACCTTAGTCGCTCGCAAGAGTCTGCTGAATCCCAAGGGCGATTCAAGGGATGATTGATTGAGAACTAAATTTTTTTACATGACTTGCATAGTTGCGAATAAAGTCTATAAAATGATCATTGACAGTGGTAGTTGTAAGAATGTAGTGTTCAAGGAGGTTGTTCAAAAATTATAATTGAAGACGGACCATCATCCTAAGTAATACAAGTTGTCGTGGCTAAATAAAGGTAATGAGGTAACAGTTGATAGGTGAAGCCTCGCATCTTTTTCAATTGACAACAAATATTATGATAATGTTTGGTGTGATGTTGTGGCTATGGATGCATGTTATGTATTGTTGCGGCGACCTTGACAGTATGATCGCAGTGTTATCACGATGGACAGAAGAATATGTATATCATTCACATCAAGGGAAAGAAGATTGTGTTTACTCCTCTGCAAAAAGGAATCACTCCTATCCTAGTAGCCAATAATACTAACATACTTTCTATGTCCAAATTTTTAGATGAGATGGAGCAAGGAGACATAGTCTATGCTTTGATGCCTTGTAAAAACAAATGCAATAGCCTTAGACCCTAATTTACAAGAAAAAGTACAACAGCTGCTAGGATATTTTGATGAGTTGATGCTAAAGGATTCTCCTGGGCTACCACCTAACAATATTTTAAACTCGATTATGAGTTTTTTTCAACCTAGGACAACTGATGCAAGAATATCCGAGCTTTGAAAGATTATAACTTTTGACTTGAATTGAACCATGTGATTTTTAATTATCAAATCAAATCTCGTTCAGAGATCTAAAATTGATTACTGGTGAAACCCATAACGACCCAGTCTTGGGCACCAAAAATATCGTTTACAACATTTTTGGTGGCTCCAAAGATTGTCATTTTTGTTAGGGTTATTTTCGTCTTTTTACATCTTAGGATTTTGGATGTATTTAAATAATTATTTAATTGATATTAAAATATTATTTTTTTAAAATCAATTTTATTCGGTTAAATCTAAATACGACGTCTTTATATTTAATGATTTCTTATTTCTCTTCCAAAATTCCTTTAAAAATCCATCTCCAGACTAATTATTATTCTGATCGATGTTAGATACAATAAATATGAGCACTTCAAATAAATTGTAGGCGAACTTTTAAAGCTTAAAACTTTTTAGATAAGAAAGATAATAAAAGAATCAAGAGGATAAATCAAGAATTAACTGAATCGAAAATAAAAATGAATAATAAGATTAACTTGTAGTTGTTTGACTATTATTATATCTAGGACAAAATAGAGTTTTAAATTCTATATAGGTGCAAAGCAAGGTGACATAGGGGATAAGAAGAACCCTCCTTTCTTCACATCCCACCCTTCTTCACCTGAGTTGATAAAAAATTATATAAATTTAATTAAAATATATATCATAAACTAAATTCACAATACCATATACTTATCCCACCATCCATACATATGTCATTTTTTAATTTAGATCATCAATTACTTTTATACGAAATTCCTTAATGAAATATTTAAATTTTTATTTGATTTGATTTGATTTAGTTTTATTTGATTAAAAAAATATTTTAATTTATAGTTAAAGATGGGAACCTTATTTTTGGAATTAAGTACCTCTTTTGTGAATATGATACCATGATACTTTTTTTTTAAAAAAAGAATTTCAAAACTTTGTGTCCTTTGGTAAGTTATCAAATCTTTTTATATATCTGAGTCAACCTATTCTTGACTACTTTAAAAGCAAAAGAGTTATAAAAAATACGAGACGAAGACCTCGATGAATTAGATGATGTGTCATTGGTATTTTTTAATTTATTTTGATAATTAATAAAAAAATTATAAAATCGAATTGATTATTTTAAAATTAATCGAAGATAAGACCAAGCCAACTCCAGCTCTCCTATTGCAGTACGCAGACAAGAAGATAAGACCAACGCGCAATTGACTTAAAAAAAACGCTGACTTGCCTTCCTGCCCAAGGATCGTGCATGTCTACATTCACGTTCACGTTGAGATATTCATTTAACAAGACCGGACAACATGCAACAGATCTCACCATTAAGTAAAACTGAATCACAAAACCTTCACAGAGGCTTGCAGATAGCAGCCATGGCGGATTATGGGAAGACGGCGATACATGTTGCGCCTGCAGAGCTGGTGGCCGCCCGGCAGTTCACCGTTCCGTTCGCAGTCAATTTAACGCTCACCAGCACTGGCGGTTTGTTCTCCCCGAACGACCATTTCAAGGTCAAAGACACCAACGGCGACGTTGTGTTCAAGGTGAAGGGTGTCTTCTTCAGCAACCGCTGCCTCCTCCTCGACGCCGCCGGCAACCCTCTCCTCACTTTAAGACCAGAGGTGTGCAGAAGGTTAATTTCATCATTAAAATTCTATTTTGCCCTTCAAATTATACTCACGCTTGGCCGTTCTTGTTCATTAATTTAGGCATTTAGTTGGCACGGAACATGGAGAGTATTCAGAGGAGACAGCACCAGCCCGAACGATTTGCTGTTCAGCGTGCGAAAGCAGAAGATATTCCAGTGGAACGACAACTTTGATGTGGTCTTGCCCACCAACACCGACGAAGCTGCCCCGTGTGACTTTAAGATAATTTCACGAAGCAAGAAATGCACCATTTGTATTGGACAAACTGATCAAATCATAGCCCAAGTAAGCACAAAAATACACATATTCAAGCTTTATTTTCTTTCTCTTTTTCCTTTATATGGTGGAAAAGGCGAAACGCTCGCCCAGCGTCCCCGTCAGCTCGTCTCAGGACCAACACGGAGGAGGTCAATCACGAGAACTAGTATAGCTAGCCCAAACAGTGACCAGTGCATGAGAGAGAATAAGAATCTGACTACTAGTCAGGATTTGATCCTCATACATCATGATGACAACATCTCATGCACTAACCATCAGTCCATGAAAACCTCTTTTTTCTGCAAAGGACAAACTTGAAATAACAGTGAATCCGAACCAGGATTTCGCCTTCATTGTGTCGTTGATAGTCATTCTTGAAGAGATCAAAGCAAGTCGTCGGCGTCGGCGTCGGCGTCGACAAAGTCATCATCATCATGGTTAATCAAATACAGTGACAAGGGGCCAGTGGAGGAGGCAGTGCAGCTTTCTCAATGCGTGCAGCAGCTATGTGAGGAATGAAGATGTTAAGTGCATACATGAACGTATAGATCTTGTCTAGTATTGCGCTAATGGCTACTAATTAGAGTATTGTATTTGTTTATAATTTTCTGATAATCTTATTGTTGCCTATTATAATATAATATGTTCTGTAAAACTCAATGGATTTTATTTCTTCTAAATTAATAAATTTTAATTATATATACTAATCAACAGGTGGAGATCATTTACAAATTAAACGAACGAATCTAGGAACTGTTCAGTCATAGATGCTAAGTTTGTTCCGGCTGTAAACGAAGGGATGTATCTTTATTTACTTACGAGAGCTTGTGTATGAATTTCAATGCATTTTTTTTCTTCTAATTAATTTAGTAGCATCTATACAATTTGATACCATCTAAAATATAATTTGATGGAAAACTTTTGTGGGGTAGGGCCGGTCATCCCAGGTCCGACATTACCCGACCTGATTAATTATTATTTTTTAAAAAATATAATTTGATAGTATTTATAATAAATTAAATTAAATAGCACCTATTATATAATTGTGATTGAAATGTTTAATAAGATTAGTCCAATAGGTTTGGATTTGGTATGTTTCGATAAGTTGATATATAGCTCAAACTGGTGGAGTATATGTGTGGCATAAATCAAATACTATTAACTAGGGGTGTAAATGAACCAAACGTTCGTAAACAAGTTTGGTGTTCAGCTTAATAAGAGCTTGTTTATGTTGGTTCAATATACACAAGATCAAATAAACAAACAAGCTTGAACAACTCGTTAAACTAAACAAACAAACTTGAACACATATGTGTTCAGCTCGTTAATGTTCGTGAACAATATTCGTGAACAATATTCGTGAACAACGTTTGTGAACAATCATATTCATTAATAAAACTCTTATCAACATGCTAAATAAATAAATATGTTTGAATTATCAAACTCAATAACCAATCAAATAAGGAAAAATTTCAAACAATCAAATAAGTTTGTATTGAGAGCTCGATAACATCTAAACAAATCAAACTCAAGCCAAGCTTGAAGTGAGAGCTCGATAACATTTAAACGAACAAAGCTCAAGCCAAGCTTCAAACAAGCTCAAGCTCATAAAAAATAAACCAAATCAAGCTTGAACAATCATTTCAAAAGCTTGGTTCATTTTAGGCTCAGCTCAGCGTGACTCGATTATCTTATTAGATAAGTTTGAATATCCCAAAATTTGACTTGACTTGACTTATTTATAACCCTAAAAACACCTTATAAATGAGCACAAATAAATGATGGATCACGAAATACTATTCACTGTTTTGTCGGCGACATCGGTCCCAACAGGAAAAACTTAAGAGTGATAGGAACATAGTGGCACCAGTTTAAAGTGAATGTGTGAAAAAGTTTATTAAGAACTTTTTACAAAAAATCTTCGATGGCTTCAAAAACTTCAAAATCAACAAATTTAAATATGATAAGACTCGGAAAGTGCTTGGAAAACACTAGTATAGTTTGGAGTGAATTAGACATGAAAAAATCTATTAAGGACGTTTGTTTTTAGTCCTTGATGGTTGCAAAGGCTCCGGAATCAACAAATTTAAACACAAGAAGACTCAGGTGAGTAGTGTTACGAATATGCTAGTTTAGAGTGAATTAGATATGAACAAGTTTATCAAGGACTTTTTGTTAAAAGCTCTTGGTAGCTTCAAAGACTCCTAAATTAACAAATTTGAACATGGGAAGACTTGAGGGAGTATTTAGGAATAGAGTGGTGTTATTTTGGAGTGAATCAGATCAGTTTAGGTCCATCAAAGATTTTTTTGTAAGCAGTCACTAATGACTACAAAGGCTATAGAAATAAGAAAATTTGGACATCGAAAAACTCAAGGGAGTGCCAAGAATTCATTAGTGCCAATTTAGAGTGAATTAGATTAGTTTAGATCCATCAAGGTCTTCTTGTAAAAAGTCCTTAATGGCTACAAAGGCTCCATAATCAATAAAATTGAACATGAGAAGACTTGGGAGAGTGTTAGAAACACATTGGTGCCAATATAAAGTGAAACAGATGCTGGAACAAAAAAAAATTAAACACGGCAACTTGTTTGGAATGAATACTCCATCGTTTGATTCATCAAGTACTTTTTACAAAAAATCTTTGAGGGTCTTGGAGGTTCTAAGTACTAAGAATGTATCTATAATGATTTAGAATGATACCAGGCCTCTATAAACATTAAACACTAAAAGCATACAAACAATGGACATAAAAGCATACACAAAAAGTTAGAATTGTAGGAGAATGCTATGAGGACATGGGACTCATTTTTTAATGAGCAAATAGATTTAATTCTTCATTTTCCTCTAGTGTATTTGTGGTAGATACCAAACTGAATTCTAATACAGATGATAATGTCACACAAACATAGCACTATCCTCTCAAAGTATGTCCCAAGAAACACCAGATGAATGATGAATGATTAAAGTAGTTGCCAGTAAAACACGACAAGCTTAACTCTATTCTTTATTTGCTGAGAGCTAGAATACATAATCCAAAACCTCAGCAAGCCAGCTTCCTCCACACTGTCCTGCCTCTGTTTATCTCGAGGCCACTTCCTGACAATCTCAACAAGTGCAAGAATTCATGTAGATCTTGATCCTTGGCATGGGGGTCGGAGGCGACAGCCCCATTTGTGCTACCATCCTCTGGAACTTCTGGACCAGTAAGTGAATCCACAATATCATTGTGCTGGCATTCTCGCCGGTAATCAAGAGTGATCGTCTGCAGCTCATGGGTGTCTATGATCTCTTGTGGTATGCTCTGCAAGAGTGTCATATGTATGAGAAAAGATTAATGAGTTTTATGGTGGCAAAAAAAAAGGCGAAACGCTCGCCCCCAGCGCCCCCGCCAGTCCGTCCCAGGACTAATACGGAGGAGGTAAATCACGGGGACTAGTCTAGCTAGCCCGAACAATGACCAGTATATGGGAGAGGGCAGAAACCTGGCTACTAGCCAGGATTTGAACCTCATACCTCATGGTCACAACATCCCATGTACTAGCCATAAGATTAATGAGTTCTATGGTGCTTAGCATAGAGTATAAGTGCATACTTCGAGGACCCATCCGATGTAGGTCACGTTGTTTACATGTTGGTTCATATCCAAATCAGCTCTCCTTGGCTGCATAATTCAAATGGAAATGATCATCAGCAAAGCAATATCAGATGAATCTTATGCTAGGATTCTTTCAATCGATAGAATGTCCTACCACAAGCCCTAATCGGGAATATTGAACAGGATCATCCAGTTTCGGAATTTTCTTTAGGCTGCCATTGTTTTCCTCTGGAAATGAAAATCTACATGGACAGAAAGTTATAGTGACATACTCACATTCCTAAATATAGCAAATTTCTTCAGAAATGAGAGTGGTGTAGGAGAGGCTAAGTTAGAAATTATGCTGCATATAACAAATTAATTTCTTCCTTGTAGCTAAAAGGAAATCCATGATAGTTGAAGGATAAAAAAGAAGGCCAATCAGATGCTTACCTGGGAGTTTTTGGACAATGCACAAACACTTCTTCTCTGACTTCATCACTTACTCGTTGAAGCTTCCTGGTGTTTTGATTCATCATCACCCACTTGCTGAGACAAAAATAAAGTGAGAAACAATATCACTAGCGCTACCGAGAAATAAAATTAAGAAATAGAACTAGTTATATTTCCACATATTGCTTCTTCAATATAAAAACTTCCAACTGCTCCTAATTTACTAATGTTAACCAGGCAGAATAAATTCACGAATACACATGCATTTGTTGCAGCAACATCTTGGCCCAAATAGACTCGACTGTGATCGAAGTGCCAAATAAACCCCATTTTAGATAGAAAGTTTCTGAATCATTTTCAATATAGTTTTCCATCATGATGGTTGGGATGGTAAATTTCTCAAAGGTGAAGCCTTTTCAAACCTAGTAGAGGTTGTAGAGTGCATATGAAGGTTGTAGGACACTAAAAGATGTGTAAAGAAGAGAGCTTTCTTCTCAGAAAGGGTGTGTTTTTTTCCTATTTGGCGAGCATTAAAAATGAAGTTTTCAGTGGAAGATTAAGGCATCTTAGTGAAAGTTTTCCACTTTTTATTGTACTTTTGCTTTTGCATTATATAGAATTAGATTCTTTCAGTGGAAGTTTTATGGCCAAATTCATGTTAAATAGTTTTTTTTATAATACAAATACACACCTTGGGATGGGTGACCTTTGTCTAAAAGATGAGAAATCTTGATTTCATAAGTTGGTTGAATTTAGAGGAATATCACTACAGAGCAGCTAGTAAAGTTCTAGGGGTGGCTCTTGATGAACTGGTGGATAACTAGAAGGTTACAGAAAGGCTGGAGACATTCCCTAGCATATGAGATGGTTGGTACATGTAGAATGCTTCGGTGGCACTGTTAATCTCAGGACAACAAATGGGTAAAAATAATCTATTAGTTAACTGTAGGTAAAGGGATCTTCATTCGTGATCGAGTAACTCTATCGATCAAATTAGCTACACATGGGCTTGGCTGTGGCGGAGTTAGGTACGTGGATTAGATGGCTTTAGTATGTGCTATTGTCTATCAGGCTAAACAGAAGACTGTTCAGGATAAAAGAAGCAAGATGATTCTGGTGTATCACCAAAGAGTTTTAAAGAGCAATAAAACAATGCATGGGAATAGGTTGTGGAGTTTAAACACATAAATTAGACTGAAGTCGACCAAATTTAAACATAATCAAGTCTGTTGGTATTTGTAGAAAGTTGCAATCTGACCTAGTAGCTCTACCGATGACTTCACCAGTAGCCAAATCCTTAAGGATCCAATCGCGCCTTGTTCCCATTCTTCCATCACTTTGGCACCAGGTCTCTATCTCAATCACCTCACCCCTACAAAGAAGTATGCTATCAGACCCAATCTGATAAAATGCAAGTAAACGAAAAAGGAGCATTTTCGAGAACCCACCAAGCAGGATACTTGTATACTTCGATGTGCATTCGGGAAGTCACCCATATTAGGCCAAGCTTTCTCATAGTAGGCGTCGTAGCAAATCCATCAGTGGAAAAACCTACACTTTGGGCATGGCTGCCTCCTACTTCCTGAAAATGTGAAAACATCAAACACTGTAAGTATTGTCCTTGTCGCCCTTATCATTTTAGGATCCAGATAGTCAGGAAAACAAAGGGTATGACCGAACAAGTGTTTAACAGAATTAAGAGTTAATCAGACAGATGGAAGAATTGATGAAGAAACACTTAGGTCAGGAAGAACATATGCCAAATCCCAACCGTATGTGGACAAACTCAATTGTTCTTAGTGTAAATTGAAGAAAAAAACGATCAGCATTCCTCAAGAAACAGGATTAAAGAGAGAATTTTGAGAGAATTTACCAAATCCTACAAAACTCCATTGTAGGTACAGAAAGGGGCGAAGGTAATGAAAGCAGTTATTGAGACGGATTAACGGTTTCCGAAAAAAGAAAGACGGAGGGCACTTAAAGTTGTTTGCTTCCAGAAAATTGGGCAAAGAATAACAATCGGCGTAAAGTTGGGATCCAAAACCTGGAGAAGGTTGGCGATGGTCTCCACCGTAGCTGTCTTGTTGATCCCCACCTCGTAGCATCTTATGATAAAACACTCCTTATAGGACAATCCGTCCGGCAGCAGACTCCCAAGCCGCAACCTTTCGGCCAATCCCCTCTCTCCGACGCCTTTTTCTCCGGCAGCGGTGGCTGCAGCAACAGCCACCTCCAGCCCGGAGGTAGCATTGCAAGCGCGCGGCACCTCCCCCCAGTTCCTCAGGCGGCGACACTGGCGTGCTGGCGTCGCCTCGCGAGACCGGATCGGACCCAGTGACGTGGAACACCGCAGCATCGCCGTCATCCAGCTCGAGCTTCCAGTGGGTCCACGACAACGAGGCGCTCGCAGTCGCACCGCTCGCCCCATTGCACCACCGTCTAGTTTATAGGATCCATGGGCGATATGAACGATGACGAGATTGAATTTTTCTCCGTCCGATCGATTATGAACGGATGATAAGAGAAGAAGGCAAGTTAGGGAATGCTGCATAACGGAACGGGGCGACGTGGGTAAATGAACGGCCGAGATTAGATCTTAGATGGTGGTTCAATTAAACTCAACTGTAATCATATTAGGTGTTGTGATGTTTGTATTTAAAGTTTAAGCAACGTGATTGACTTTAATATTTAAATTTAGTTGATATATTTAATTTCTTTTTCATTTTCCAATGTAATTAGTATTTCCAAAGGGAAAAAATCTCCAAAATCTTGGTAAAAATTAATATATAAAAAGTATTCTTTTGTTTGATTTATACATGATATATTACTTTGGCTGAGAATATAATGATGTGGACCAATTAATTATCAGCATATTCGTTTTAAAAAAAATTGAATTGTTATCTTCCTTAAAAAAATATATAATGTGTTATGCGTGTTATCCTTTATCTAGAAATGATTTGCCTCGTAATTTCGTCTTCTTCATCTGCAAATGAAATTGTAAAATAACCTTCTTTGTTTGAGATTTTGAACGATGTTTGGCAATTGAAATTTATTTGTGTTTCATGACGTCAATTGTAATTGTTCGCTAGTTAGTCCTTTAAATTTATGTTTTTAGAGGTTGTTTTCATCGGAAAAGTAGGTCCATGAGATGAGCCACCGACGGTGTAGCTGTGGTACAATGCGATCCACAAGTGACGTCGACGAAGCCTCCACGGGGGGTCTCCTACGGGCCATGAACAAGGAAAGAATCTATAAGGGTCAGTTGGACTGCCGAGGGTGGTTTCGGTAAGGTCCCTCCGACGCTCAAGTCAGTCTCCGGGCAATGTATAAAGAGGTATGTAAAATGGTTTGTTTTTCTTAGTTTTTTTCCTCTTAATACCTTGTTCTGATGCTTTTATACATGTTTTCTACCGCCTTAGCACTGTGCATCATTAATAGCGAAGATACGGGCTGATATTACCCTGGAGAGATGTCCCGTCGTATCCCCTACGTATCTTGTACGTAGGGAGACAGAAAGTCACGTGGCTCACCAGGACTTCCAAAGTCCAGTCTTTTCCTTATCCCCCACTAATGGGCTTAATGGGCTTTGGACCTTGCGACTTTGGGCCTTAGCGACCTGGGCTTTACATAACTTGGGAGTACGGGACTCGCCCTTCGGGATTTAGGTCTCCCTTCCCCCGGACCTATATTTGGAGGCGTTGTTCCCCGGGCGGGACCCGTAGGGCCCCGATTGGCGTCGTATCCCGGGCGGGGCCTGTTGGGCTCCGGTTGGCGTCATAGCTCGGGTGGAGCCTGCTGGGCCCCGGTTGATGTCGTATCTCAGGCGGGGTCTGTTGAGCCCCGATCCTTTTCGTCTTGGGCCCATCATATTTATTTTGACAAAATTTCGTAGGAGTAGAGATGATCACCTATAGGAGCGGTAATGGACAAAATTATGAGCCT
>JBBUKS010014894.1:0-12022 GCA_038050645.1 Hedychium gardnerianum | reverse complement strand
AGAATGTAGAAGCATGGATCTAAGTGTATAAATAGGGACCTTGTATGATGATTGAATAACAAGTACTAAATATTTTTCTTCATAGAGTCTCTCTCTCATTCTCCCTCAAAGTCTCTTCTACATTTTTGTTTCCTCATCCTAGGATCCACCAAAATTCCAACAAGTAGTACCTTGAAGATGAATTTACACCTATTTCACACCTTATGATGTTCACATGTCATATCTTCTCTACCATTGACTCAATATTAGTTGTCTGGACAGACACAGGATGTTTAGCACTAAGCATTGTTCGAGTATTTCCATTTTCTACACATTTTCTTTAAAAATTAATATTGGTCATACATATCAATATTAATTGTGGCATGATACTACGATATCAATCTGATAGATTTGTCTACATAAATGTAAACCTACTTTGAATCCTTAGACTTGAATCAATTATGATGCTCAAACAACCATCTATCTACATGGTATACAGTGTTGGGGGAGGGAAAAAGATTTTCAAAACCAATGAAAAGACACTTCCTCAAAAATTAACTAAACCACATAGCCTTGGTCAATGTAAAGCAGAATTTTGCCATGGCAACATACAGATACTACTATGGATGATGAAGTACCTGAAATATAAGACCATCAGCTTCATGTGAAAGCCTTGGAATGAACTCCTTTAAAAGCTTAGTAACAGTGGACAAAAACCAAAAATCCTTCCTGCGAACCTGTTCGGTACAAGGACTATTAATATTTATAACATGTCATACTAATTAACTCATGTATCTTGACATCTACATACTGAAAACGGCTCCATATCATATCTATAAATGGGATGTCCCTTGCTGTCAGATTCTAATTGCTTTCTCTCATAATTCCTTGGTCGAATTACTTCTTCCTCAAGTAGTTTCCACCTTTCAGAAAACGGCAACTACACCACCCAGAAAAGCAACATGAAATAACTCATCTTGACACACTTAGCATATACAGTTGAAATTCATGAAACAAACATGTATTGCTAAATTGTTGTCACTAAATTATTTTTCAAACAAACTAAAAAATAACATTGCCACTTTGTATTGTAGATGTGAATCTCTTTCAAGTTCAAAGCAAAGAATAGCTATATGAAAATTGTAATCACTAGAAAAGAATAGGACTTGAGCTGGTAAAGGCGGATAAAAATGAAAACTGTATAGCAACGAGGCTAGATGATAACTAAATAGGTCATAGGCTAGAACAGTAAGGTCATAGCAAAATATAGTAATACACAAAGTTACAGACATCTGGAGATGTTTTAAAATACATCTTTTACATCAATGTTTCTTAAGGGAAGGAATGATAAAAGCTTTTGGTTGCTCATTCTAAAATGCAGACCAGCCAAAACATGGTTACATGGGAATTTAAGCTGCTTATCACATGAATTAAATTTCCTTTCTCATCCGTCTTCCATCTATTCTCCGATAGCTATGTATGCACCAATGACTGCCTTCGGGAAATGAAGCCAAAAGTTGTGTGCTATTCCACTTTTCAGATAAGACAGTCAATTAAGCAGGTTTCAGAAAGAATGATGAGCCGAATATGGAAAGTGGCAATACCTTCATAATGGAGAAACCATTTAATGCGACCAAATCATATGCTAAATATCTTCTCTTCTGTCCTACATCTGGAATTTGGTCGATAATCATTTCCCCATCAATCAGCGTATCATTATGGAAACTCTTTTCATGAAAAACAGAGAGATTAGGCATAAATACAGATTATATGAGTTATAACACTTCACACACTTATAAAGCCAGAAAAGGTGTACCTCAGCAGCATTCTTTAGGGGAAACCGCATTTGAACCCTACGAAAACAGAAGTTTCGATCAATTAGGTAGCACCCTGTACTGTTAATGAACATCATATAGCGGGTTCCATCAGCCTTCCATGTAGCATAGTAGTATCTTTGTCTTAGTAGTTGCAGATTATCTCTGCACGTAACATAATATTGATTAAAAATGAGTGTTAATAATGTCTTTTCTACCATAAATACAGATTTAAATAATTAGGAGCTCCAAAGAAGAAAATGTGCATCCTTACTAATTATACTTCTGGCAATAAATTTTAAATAAAAAAGAAAATTGATCAGATGTGTGTTTGTATGCTGTACAAATAACTTAAAATTTCTATAATAATGTAGGCAAAAAATGAATATGGAAAAGCACACACCCCTGTTGTGATTCTTGACTGTTCATGCCATTGCGCCCCCAGAGGACAACTCACAAAATGTCTGATTCATGAAGTAAATCTACTTAATGAGAAGTGGAGATAACTAAAAGAGAAAAATAAACTATGACCAAATAAACTTGTATTCAACAATATCACTTAGCATGAAGATTTCCTAGGATACTCAAAAGACGAGACATGCCATATCATTATAAGATATACTGCCCCGTGATTGATATAGGGAGACTTGTCTGGCTTATTCCAGCACACAATCTAAAGGACCACGCACTAAACAATGAATAAACATGTTGGATACCCTCAATAACAAAAGGCAAAACCAGACACTCATTGAAAGAATATTAGATGTAAACACAATATATGTAAACCAATAGATTATTTGTTCCAAAAATCCAAATACCCATTCATAATTTTGCAGATTTGAACATAGAAACACAATGAACTACTAGCTGTCTTTCACGTCAGGTTAAAAATGTTAAATAAATAAATCAATATATATATATATTAACAAGGATAAAGACAGACCTGTTTAGAGAAACTGGATGTGAACCAGGAAATTGTGGGTTTGTTCTTCCCTAATAACCAAGAATAAGAAACAGGGAACTAATAAGAAATAAAATATAAATGAGTTAATACGATCAAATAAAACCCCAGAAAATAAGACCAAATGACAGTGTGAAAATGTGACTGTTAATTGAAAATTTTAGTAGGGCTGGATCTGAAGTATAACTATATTAGTTACCAAAATAACAGGTACTTGTGAATCAATAAATAACAGAGGCTCCCTGCCTGATTATGTATAACAGATTAACATGAAGGTTTGAAAAATAAAATTCAGAAAGAAAGACCATGAAAGAAAAGTGACAAACTGAGAAAAAACTGAATCATAAATGCAGAGATGCTAGAAGAAGAAAAAAGTAGACAGCTTATGATCTAAAATTCCAGTGTAATTGCAGCGACTTCCTATTACAGATGCAGTATTATTTACTGACCATTTAATATGGATAATATAATTGAAAGAAATAACAACTATTACAAGGTGAAGTATCCATACCGTAGGCGGCATTAAATCAAGGAATTGGTAACAGAGGTAGCGCATTGCATCTTGCTGATCATAAGGTATTGCATCACCTAGAACATCATCGTTTGTTAAAATTTTACTATCCACGTTCTCCTGAAAAAGAAAGAAGGTGTAAACTTCAACATTCACCGAAAATTGAAAAGATTATTGATAGGACAGTACCTCTGCCGACTGTGAAACCCACACAAAGAATAATAAAAATAGAGTCTTGTGTAATGGATATCCATGACATATATACATACATTTTATAGCTAACACAATATGATGTCAATACCTCATCAATGTCTAATTATCCATGTAACAATTAGCATTCTAGAGTAGATAACAAATACTGAAACCATATAAAATGTGAAATAAATCTTCAAGAAGAATGAGACCTTTTGGAAAAAAAAACAGAAAGGCATATTTTCTGATCGCACATGTGATTTCCACAATATAAAGAATGCGTCAATTAATTCACATGACCAATATGCTATACAGTAACAAATTCTGATCTGGAAATAACTAACATAAGAAAAAGAGGTAAAAGAAAATCATTGTGTTGCATAAACTATCCTTTTGAATAGTCTCAACAGCAATAGTTCTGGCTCCAATATTTCTAGTTAGGAAGGCATAATAAAGAGTAATAAGTACTAGAAGAAAAGAAATAGCCAATGGACAGAATTTATATAGAATGAAAAACATACACACAATCCAGATCCAGTGTCACCGTCATCGTCATCGTCGTCTTGTACAGCTTCACCATTCAAGTCAAGATCAGATGACCTTTTCCATTCTGGAGTAGAAGGGCAAACAATGTTCTCGGTACATTCATGATAAAACTTATAAAGTGCTTCAACATAGTCTTGCTTATATATCCCAGGAGGACGTGCCTGAGCAAACCTTTGCAATGCCTGATTGATAAAATAGTGATCAAGAATTTTACAGAGTTAATAAAAGTTTTCAAATTTTCATGTCAGAAGGTGGCAGCAACAATACCTCAGAAACATGTAACCGTTGTGTCCTCATGAGGAAATGGATAATCATGAATCCTGTTCGGTTGTGCCCATGAGTGCAATGAACAAGAATATACCGCTTTGAATGTCTCATGCGGGACAGGAACTGTAAGACCTGAGACCATGTGAAAATTTAGTAGTGAACAGTCAAACACATGTTAGTTAGATGGAAACTACTTTTGCAATTTCTCTTTTTTTAATACCATCAAAGGTCAATTTAATATCTCAATAACCAACATTTTCAACACAAATGTTGCAAACAAAATAATCTGACACACACAAATATATAATATATAATCTCCTTAGAAAAATTTAGTTTGTAGCTTGTATTCCAAAATACATTATACACTACAGAACTCAATTCAATTGGCATCTACTCTTCTCTCAAAAAACTCATTATCTGACCCATAATTGAACACCATTCAACCATTTCATGCAATTGGCTCCGGTAAAATTATCTAACTTGTAAACCTTAAATTGGCTTAAGTCAGAAAAGAATGTTTAGAATTAAAAAAAAAATTATAAAAAAGATTTTTGTCACCAAAATTGACCATGTTTCCTTAATTCTTAAACTGAGAAGTTCAAGTAAGCAAATGTTGAATGTCAGGGAACAACTAGGTATATATACATAGAAAAGAACATCTCTATGTATTGGGTTTTCATGATTTATGGAATGACCAATGAAAATTTTCATACACAAAAGCTAATACTAAAATGCAATCTCCAATAGTTGAGACATTATAGCAAGTTGTTAATTTGATGTCACTGTTGCAACATAGAAACATAAATATATGTAATAGCTAACAACTTTTACTTTATGAAGGATCAATAGTTACTGCCATCACAGGAACCTGTTATTAATAAGTTTGTTGTGTTGAGTAAAAATGAAAGATATACCAATTGTAAATGACGATTGACTAATAAAAAATAAATATGAAGCACTAAACTATGTAGATTATGATGATAATTACAGAATGATAGAGAAGAAAATAAACAATATTACCTCTATAAGTAAGAGGAGCATCTATTGAAAAAGAGTATTAAAGCACTTACCTCATGAACAAATATATTTACAGACTCATTGTCTGGTACAGAATCTCGTCCCTTACATGGAATCTGTATCAGGAAAGGATTCGATAAGTAGCTACATCTAACCACAGTGACAAGAATAAAAAACAAGTTTCTTGCCTTGACATGCTTAATGCCTATCTTTATCCATTCTGATTGTGAATAATAGCGGCTTGTATTAGTCAAATCAATGACCAGTCCAAGCTGCAGAAAAGCACCACAAAAAATTGAAGTAGAGATGGCAAATGTAAGTTACATAGTGGAAAACAAGAGGAAATTCAAGAGAAGTCAACAGAACAGAGGTTAAAAATGCCCATACCCACATAATGATAAATAATAATAATAATAAGATCATGAAGGCCAAAAATCAATTCCACCACTGCAATCATTAAAACAAATACAAACTAAGCACATGATAATTCCAATTCCAAGTAAAATATGAATAATGACTCATATTGTTAATAGAATAAAGTGATGTTTAAACACATAACATGCAAACAGTGTGACTTTAATATTACCCTAGTTGCATCCCAGTTAACCATGAAAATACAATGGACTCTACTGTAGGAATGATGACTGCAATGACAATTAGAAGGTAAAAGTACACAAATTACCTACTGCCTTTGATGTTAAAGAATAACTAGAACCTTCTAAAATTTGAGTTAGGCTTAAAAGAGGATCAGTTAAGTGCATTCTAAAAATAATAAAATTACTTAATCTAATCATCATTTACTCATTATCTTAGTATGTAGCTTAACAATTATTTTTTATTGCCATTTCAAACATTTACCAAAATCCAAAGTTTGGATTATTTGGATATTCGAGTCCTTATATTGCTATAGCATAAGTAAACCAAGTTATAAGCTTTCAGAAGGAAATATGAACAATGCTAGATGCCTTATTCAAGAGAGATTTGACACAGGGACATAATTACCAGAAAGAAAAAACTTGGTTATAAATATGATTGTAAGCCCTTGAAGCATTGTTGTGACACTCGTGGCTTTCTTTAATACAATCAAATATCTAGTTTAGCTAATCAGATATTTCCTCTTTTTTCCTCAGTAGACCATAGTTTGGATCTCCTTGCAAGTAATCTTTTTAGACCAATTAAACACATAGTTTAGTCAATTAGATCTCACTTTTAACTAAGGGAATCATCATTGTGTTAGTATTGCAATGCAATTAAAATATGGCATTCCTCTGTAATGACATTTTCATGTATGAAAACTAAAATCATGTCATGGTGATTATGGATTTTATTGAATAGATAGGTTCATTGATGATGCCATAAAAAAAAACAAGGTAGATAGGATTAGATGGTAAATGATACTATTTAGGGAGATTTAAGCATAATAGGAACTACATTCTTCAATAAATTATCATAACTCTCATAGAGCGAACAAGTAAAACAAAGGTAACAATTTTTAACAAAAATATATAGCTTACTTCACGGCCTTGACTTCTTAGTTTATTAATTACTTGTTTTGAAGAATATCTTTTTCCAGGTAGAACACTTTCATTGTATGTCTCATCCAGAGGAACCTTTGAAGGAATTATGAGCCCTATGCACTGACCATACGAAGGGCAATCTAGCCAACCTGGTAACAAGAATGGAAAATATTCATTTATGCAAGTGCCAAATGATTAGTATAGCCATTTTCAATTAGGACTAAACATTTGCAGCAAATAATCATGGAAAGGTAAATTCCAGTAATGGAGGTACTAAGGTAAAATGGTTGAGACTAAATCCTATAAATAATAAATATCAAGGTTATGCAACAATATGATGATAACAATCTCAACTATTTTGGGTTGACTATGGCGCTCAACCAAGCTCCATTTAAGGTTACATCACTTTATGATACATACACAGAGTTTTAGGAGGTCTCCAAACATGCCTCATACTCTCAAATTTAATTAGCTTTGCTTGTCTAACAATGCAGTTTATTCATCATTATGAACATGTTCGGACTAACTTAGCATTCTCATACTCAGTTTATCATCCATCAAAGTTACACCCAAGTATGGACATATAGCAACACCTTTGGCTATCTCCTAATCACTCTCCACATCATCTGAAGGTCCATCTTTTGACATTAATTCTCTATATCTGGCTTTTATTTATTCCCATCACTCTAACCAATAAACATGACTGGTCTTGATACAATCCTTTAAACTTTTCCCTTTTTTTCTCAAGGAGGCACCAGATGATCATACAAACTCCTGAAACTCTTATATTTTACTCAATTTGAAACCTTTGTTTTTTCTGAAAACTTGTCATGACAATGGCATAACCAATGTTGTTAGGATTGGATTCTAGGTTATAGTATCTTGTGATAGCATAAAACAAATGAAGCTAGGAGCATTATATCGATTCAGGTTGTATTATGGTTGTGATTGGGTCAGGTTCCAATCCAGTATAGAGTTCACTAGAGGCATAAGATCCATGTAACCCACCCTAAATAGTTCGAATTTACACTGCTTGATAATGATAACGAAGAATTGTTGGCACTTGGATACATATCATAGTTAGATAGAAGGATCATAATAATCTAACCCTATGATTCAATCCTGTATACCACTTACATTTCCAAGGTAGCAACCCTCCCAACAACCTTGAACAGGACAGAGAATACAATGTTGTCAATTTTAGATAGTTTCCTATTGATTTATATGTTAGATGCTAGGCTTAGTAATGCAGAATCCACTTAGTTACTACAATCATTTGTCATTGGACAATAAATGCACATTTGTCCTTCATTAAGATCTCAGAATCATCAAAAATGTTCATTTTAACTCAAAATTTTGAACTCTAACAAAAAAGGGAGAGAAAACAAGTTCATGTTTTTGGTCATCTCTATCTCCAAGATCAGAATAAGAGTTTAATATTAGCTCATAAAACAACAATAAAAGTAGCAAATATAAGCCAAAATAAAAAGATACAACCTTGAGGAAGCTCCTTAACTCTCCCATGATGCCTAGTGTTTCTACTCTGCGACATATAATTGTTCCTCTGTTGTTGAGAATATTTATGACCTTCATCACGGTTTTCTCTTTTCAACTTCTGCCGCCTTTCTTCACGTTCCTATTCGTCAGAAAGAAGACACCGCCATGACATTAAAATCTTACAAATTATCATTTATGTATATAATTATGCAAAACGACTGACAAAAATATGGAGGTGGATAACCAATGTAGCTTAGTGCATTGTATATCTTTATGCACTCTGCTAGGAAGTCTTTCAAACTGAAGCACACTTCACCAAATTATTTTGCCCTTAAGAACCAAAACCTTCCTAAGGCATCTAGGCCAGTCATCGAATGGCCTTATGAAGACAAAGGGGTGAACAAGCTAAATTCTAACTGATTTCAAAGAGCTAAGAAGCATTTGATGGCCAAATGCAAGTTTAAAGGCAACAAGCTGCCATGATCAACAGGAGTATCATTGTGGATAGAAGAATAACATTTTCTTTGGGACGGGGAAAAGTTGGATTATACAACATCGAGCGATGATCTGAGGAGAAAGAATAACAAAGTGCCATGATCGCAGAGTACGAGAATTCCACCGTGATGACATCATAAACCACCCTAAGAAACAAAACTACTAGTAATCGGTGAGCAGGACCAGAAGAAAAAACAGAAAGTTTATTAGCGCATACCCGTCGCATTGTAGCAACGGCAGACTCGATAATTTCCTCGTGTATGATTTCACCCTCCAAATGCTCCTTGTATGGTCGCTCATCTTCTTCAGGCAAAGGTGACGCATTCAAATCCATCAAAAAAGAACCTCAAAACATCCACCTCTTCCGGTTTCGCTTCTATTAAGAATCACAAGCAAATCAACTTTTGCCCAATACAACAAACCTTTAAATCGGGACAAGAAGCAAAGGAACCCCACCAAAATTTCGCCAAAGGAAACAGAAGCCACTTAGTATCCTCGCCGGAATGAACAGGAAAGAGTGCAGAAAACTAGAAATCGATGAAAGAGACGAAAATTCAACGTACCCGTCAGGAGGCCGCCGATAGGGAAGGTGAATCGGAGCTCCTCACTCTTCCGCGGCGGCGCGCAGGAGGAGAACTGGTGAAGCGGCGTGCTCGCTCTCGATTCAACGCTCTGCACCGATCGCTCGCTCGCTCAATCACCCCGAACGCGAGGAGCTTATGAGCCCTAACTTCGTTGCTAGAAGAGCAGAAAGATACAAGCTGGTTCGTCGAGGCAATAACGAATAACATGGACCGGATCGGACCGGACCGGATCCGGCCCGATCCAAGGCTGAATCCCGATCGAGTTGAACCGACTCCATGCTTCGTTCTTCAATTCAAATGAGCAAATATTCAGAAAGGCACCATATAAATTAAGGATTTCGAGTTCGGCGTCCAATAAATAACGTCCCATTTACTGAATAATTTGTTAGGATTTGATAGATCTGACGTACGAGTAACGTCCGGAGGAGGGAGCCATGGCGGAGACGATCGTTTCTCGGTGTTGGTCCTTTCCAGGACTGGGGGGCGCTGAAAACGAGCGTTTCGCTTTTTGTCACGGAGACGATCACACTCAGCAGCGGTGGCGCCCACAAGATCTCATCTATTCCGCCCTCACCGTCGGCTATGTCCGCTTCGACTGGTCTGGTACTGCTTCCTTTTTGTAAAACGGCGAATTTTGGATTCGGTCATCAGTAGCAGCAGCAGCATGGAACGATGGCGAAGGCGATCACCCTGAGCAGCGACCACAGGATGCCCATCATCGACCTCGGCGGGCCGTGGTTGGAACCCTGATCCATCCGAGATCTCATCCTCTCCGCCCTCACTGTCGACGATCTCCCCGATTGGGCCAGTGCTAACATTCTGTAAAAGGGCGGATTTTGGATTCGCTCATTCACATTTCGCCCTTTTTGATCGAAAACAGATGAGTACGATCATTAATTTCACATTCTAAGAACGAAATTGTTGACCTTAGCAAGTTTTGAGTGCTCCAATCTATTATCCATCCCCTCCTTTTTGATCGGAAACAGGTAGACATAACCCTAATTCCGCATTCTTAGAACGAAATTCCTGGTTTTGGGCATGACATTTTCCCCTCATAATGCAGCTAATCACCAGAATGTAGCGGAAATTAGCGAAGAACTTACAGGGGCTTTTCTTGCTGGACTTGTCCAAAAGAGAAGAAATTTTCATCATCACCAAGGTCTTCGATTAATGAACAATGTAACTGAATCTTTATATGCAATTTCGTTTGTTTTCCCTCATGTATTCTCTATTTTTGTTGCGATAGTTGTGGAATTCAGATCATGGGCGAGTGTTTGATAGATTATCTTGAAGTTTTTGATGCGTCAAATGAGTAGGACTAACCTTAAAACAACACCAAAGGAGGTCTCTTGGTCAACCTAAAGGCTTTAATTGCCCTGTGTCAAGGAACTCACAATTGTGTCAACCAAGTTTGCTTATGTGCAAGAGTTACGTCGACCAAGTTAGTCTGTGAAAAAGTTTTGTTGACCAAGTTAGTCTAAATTTGAATGTTGAAATCTCTCATAGTTATGGCTGTTGGATATAAGTGAATGGAAAAATGACGTAGAGAAAAGGTGCAGATTTTAGTTTTACGGTGAAAGTTTTTTGACAAATTTGTTGATTTATATTGTATCACATGCATGGTAGTTGTGAACCAAGTTGACTCGTGTGTGAGTACAATTTGCACGCGTCGAATGCCAGATCAATCGAGGCAAAATTTGCCCAAGTAGAATAACCAACGTTTTGCATCATGTTTATAAGGAGGAGGCCATGAGTAGAGCAAGAGAAAGAGAGAGGGAGCGATAGAAATTTTTCTACCTTCGTTTCTCAATCTTTCTTCTATGTCGTGCAATTCCGCTCAGCAGAATCATCGTGAAAGCATTCTGGTATGATCTCAGTTCGCCGTGACCACCAGTGCTTGGTGATGATAGCGGTTTGTCGTTGTATCTTGAGAAAAAGACGACCCACGTAACCTCGAAGTATTGTCGGAGATGGGATGAATCTGTTAAGGAGACTACAGGCCTAAGCGTCTCTATTTCCGTGCTCTCAGAAACCTACTTGGCATTTCCTTTCCTGACTCAACGACCTACTCAGACGACTAGCATCTCGACTCGGCATCCACTCGGGAGCATTCAACGTCCACTTGAAAGCATTCGGCTTGCCCTCAGTGTCTCTATTTTCGTGCTCTCAGAAACCTACTCAGCATCTTCTGACTCGGCGACCTACTCGGATGACTAGCATTCCGACTCAGCGTCCACTCAGGAGCCCTCGACGTCCACTCGGAAGCACTCATCGTCCACTTGAAAGCATTCGGCTTGCCCTCGAAGCACTCCACCGACTCGGTAGTCAGTAGCTCCGACTCGGTAGTCAGGAGACTTGGCTACTCGGCCGACTTGGTAATCGGATGACACAACGACTCGACAACTAGCTCGGGTACTCGGTGACCCGCTCAGTGAGGCAACTTGGCACTTGGCAACTCGAACAAGTCGCTAATCAGTAGTCGAGTGACATATCAACTCGGCACTTCACTTTCCTCTTTGCACGGACCACCGGAAGCTCGGCCGAACTAGCTCCGTTGGCAACTTAAGATTATCCGATCAGGCCACTAAGTTGAAGTTGAATTTCAATTTCAATTCAACAATTTCCTCTCTATCTCCGGCAAT
>JBBUKS010014863.1:0-12023 GCA_038050645.1 Hedychium gardnerianum | reverse complement strand
CGAACCAAGTAAAAAGAAGTGTGACTATTTAGTTTTAATTTCCGCTGCTACTTTGAAAAGAAAAGATTTTCGAACGATATTCACTCCCCCCCTCTCTCTCATCTCTAACGATCCAACAATTTGTGTTTTGGATATATTAATGCACCTCCATGAATTGGTTATGTGTAAATTACCCCTGCTCCTCCAAGAGGCATTGGTGCTCAGCATGTTCTACATGAATGGTATCGAAGGAGGTAGGAAAATAAAAAAAATCAAACCCAGTATGCCCTGCAGAAGAATCTAATGCAAAAGAATGCCTAGCAGGCACGACACGGGTCCAAAAGAAGAAGGTCCAAGACATTCCATGGGGGTGGAGAAGGGTGCTGGTGCTCTATCAACCCAATTATCAAGATTATGGATAGAGGTGCACTTGGGATTTGGTAGTATAATGGGGAATCCATTCTTTCTCAGCAATCCATAACCATCCCCATCCTTACAAATCATTTTCATTGCCACATAGGTGTCAAGATTGATCTTAGATCTACCATGAATAATTTCAAGACCATCTAGGTCATTTCCTTGGGTCACAACAATTGGGTCATTAGGCCACCAACAACTATTGCACTCATAGATGCAATTGCAGGTTCTAGCAATGTGGCAGATGAAGTAAAACCTTGTATCAATATGAACATTATGAATCATGGTCCACAGAAAAAATAATTCACTTTTCCTAACTATGCCTTCGCTATCTCCACGACAAAAATGGTATTACTCATTATACGATGGAATTTGCTTAAGGATCTTGAACAAGAAGTGAATGTAGAACAAGGGGGATGGGGTTTAGGATTAAGAAAGAAATATGAAGAAAGGACGAAGTTCGAGAGCATAAAAAGGAGGTTTGAGGAAGAATTGAGAAAGAAAAAGAATTGTCTTCTCCAACCTCCAAGAAGAAAGAAACCAAGGGTTTCTTTGAGAAAGAGAGTTTCTTGAAGAGGGAAATGAGAGGGAAAATGAGAACAAGGGATTTAGGGAGGCTAGGAGATCAAGATTGAGGGTTTGAGAGAGAAGGAGAAGAGGTTTGAAGTAGGGAATGCGGCGACACGAGCTTTGAATGGGAGAAACATGGTCAAATCCAGGATTTGGCCACCACACGGTCGTGTCAAATTTCACATGGCCTGCCCGTGTTGTGTTTGTGGCCAAAAGTATGATCTTGTTGAATTTTACACGGTCGTGTCAATGTTTTTTTTTTGAAACACGGAGGCACGACCGTGTGTACAAAACATGACCGTGTAACATTTCAAGGACCTATAAGGCACAGTCGTGTGAAGTTTCACATGACCATGTCTTTTCCTTTGAATTTGCATCCCAATCTTCTGTGTCGATAAGCACAGTCATGTGAAATTTAACATGGCTATGCCTTTTCTCAAAAGTTGCTTTCTTGTCTTTTGTGGTCATAAGCATGGCCGTGTCTTTCCTTTGTATTGAATTGATGGGTAGAGGCACAACCTTGCTTTTCAAGCATGGTCATGTCTTTTCTTAGCCTATCTCCTTCCCACACCCGTGACATTCACCTCGACCAGCTCGTGGGTGTTTTTGACTCTATAAAAAATATAAAAACTAACATTATCAACAAACAAAGAAAAGACTACAACGCAAAAAACAAAGAAAAGACTTGGGTTAGCTCCCAAGAAGCGGCTTGTTTAAGGTCACAAGATCAACCCTTATTTTGGCTCAACTAGGAGCCTTTGCCTTTAGAGGATTGTGCTCCCCTCCTTCATGATAAGTTGCATTTTGAAGCCTATCCTTCATCCTAGCTCTTGCCGAGATGATGTATTGGCATTTTTGGTTATAGGCTTCTTTTCTCACCCAACTGGACTTGGTGCTTCGTTCTGTGGTCTCTTAGCTAAGTGGTACTTTTTCTTCTTCTTCATCTTGTCAATCCTGAAACATGCATCTTCAACAAACAATGCATCAGTAAACATAGACAAATCAAATTCAACCTTTTCCATACCTATTGCCAAGGCGAGTTTATGATCTTTATTACAGCTCTCGCTGTAGCAAGTAAAGGCCTACCTAGAATGATGGGGATTTTTGGGTACTCCTCCATCTTTAGAATTATAAAATATGTAGGGACTATAAAATTGCCTATTTCTACTAGCACATCCTCTAGAATACCCAAAGGGTATCTACAAGATAGGTTAGCATGCTGTAGTGTGATAGTAGTTGTTGTCAAAACTGCAAGTGTACGGTTAAGTTATCAAGTAATAAAATATTGATCTACAGGGACTGTTGATTAAGTACTAGTCGAGTTTGCTAAGTAAGTTATCTAAACAATCGAAAGTTGGTTAAGTAATGAACGCAAGAGATTGAGAGAGTGAGCTGAGCACTAGAGAGAATTGAGAGAGCAAGAGGAGAAGGTTTGAGAGAGGGCCTAGAGCAGAGGAGGTGAAGAGAAAGCAAGTGGTCGAAGGGAGAAGTTGGAATTGGAGGGAACGATTCTAGGACTTCAATTTTATTATGATGATAGTTGATATACTATGGATTGTTAATCTCCTTACCCTCCGTGATTACATTCTTGCAGGGATCTTAACCTGATTACCGATATAGACCCATGAAGGTTACATCGGAGTGTCTACACCATTTCCTTTCAATGTTATTAAGTATAAGAGGTAACATAGAAAGTCTGGTTAAAGGATTACCCCTTGTCACATGAGGGCCCCTCGGTCATACAGTCCAGATTACACAAGTCACTTCCAATATTAAATTAGTGAAAACCCATTAAACTCTAATTAGTTAATCCTTTGCGGAGAATTGGTTCCCATTTCAAGATAATGACTCAAGAAAGTTTGGTAAAAGGGTTACCTTCTGTCACTAAGGGCCCCCAGGTCATATAATTTAAAGTATCTCCTCTATATGGTGACCAACCCTTCACATCCATATGCATTTATCACACACACATTAAATCAAACACAAACAAGACACCACATATATGGAATGAGTCATAAACATATCATTAGATAAAGAAATTGACAAATCCATAGTTTAGACATCAACATCACATCAAAACTATTTCCTACATCCTAGAATCTGGAGGATCTACTCCATAGTAAGGGAGAAACAACTAAAAGACATGAAGAATAATATTCTACACCTCAAATCAAAGATAAGAGAGAAGAGAAAGCTTAGCGAGATTATGTAGATGTCTTTGGGAGCGTCTCCTTTCTTTGGAGGTGGACGGATCATCGCGGCGGCCATTGGATGGTGGCTCTAAGGTTTCCCCCTAAGGGAGAGCCCTCCTTCCCTTCAAAAAGGGATCTTTTAAGCCCCTTTTATATGACCCCACAACTTTAAGTGATGCCACACGGCTGTGCCTGTGAGTCACAGTCATGCCGTGCACAGGCACAACCATGGTAAAGCTGCTAGAAAATGGGATGGTAGTGCCTATGAGACATGGCCAAGCTGTGGGTAGTTCTACTTTTTCTCTTGGAAAAAGCATGACCCTGCCTTTGGGGCACGACCGGACCGTGAAATGCTGGAAATGGAGGCACGGCTGAAGAAGGAACGACCGTGCTTGGAGGCATGGCCAGATAGTGTCTCTTGCTGGAAACCTCGGATGCTACTGAAAAGGCACAACCATGCATGTGATGCACGACCAAGCCATGGGGCTTGCTGGAGAGTCCTAAAGAATACACACAGTTGTGCCTGGAGGAACGACCTTGCTTTGGCTAGAAAAGACACGGTCATGCCTAGGAGGCACGACCATGCTATGTTGGTTTTCTCCCCAAGTTCGCTCCATTGTTCATTTTGCTCCAAATTGCTACATGTCAATCAAAATACGAAAAGGGAAAACCTCCGAACCAAAGTAGTCATATAACAATATAATAGGGTGTGATAGAGTAAATCATACTCATGAAATGCAAGTAAATGTATAATAAACAATGCCTAGAAATATGCATAATCTACTCACATCACACCCCTATACTTAAACCTTTGTTTGTTTTCAAGCAAAAACCTACAATCTAGATTCATGTTGTGAAATGATGCATCATAATCCTTATTGAATTAGTCTAATCCTATCATATAATTTCATTGATGAGCATGATACAAAAATAGTTTGAGAATGGCCTAAGTAGAAGTTGTCTATGCTCGGTGCAATGAGTGACCTAATTTTTTAAAGTATCAATCTCTAAGCCTAGTGAAGTCATCATCTAACCGTGTTTCTTATGTCTCTAGAGATATGTACTTACTTGTCACACTCATGATTCATCTCTCTTAAACTACACAAGGTCTCAAACGATTGCTCGGAATCAAGAGAAACATAACAATTATTTTCCTAGTAACCTAACTCGATCTCAAAGGGATAACTTATTAGTTTCCACTTATGACAACTATTTTTATATCCCTTTCTTTCTCTCTCTCTCACTTTATCTCTCTTTTACGCTAAGTGCTTACAAAGTACAACACTTAGACAAACCTTTTTTTTAGGTGCTTACAAGATGTAGCATTAGAATAATTAAAGAGATTTTGATTTTTCCAAATAAGTTGATGTGATTCAAGTTTATCCAATAACCAAAATATAGTTGAGAGGTCACCTTAAAAGCACAAGTACTCTTCTGGTTCTATGAATTATGATTATTTTCAGAATTATCTACCATCAAAATTAAGCAAAGTGTAGAGAGATCCTAAAACTAGGGCAATCCTCAAACTCTTTTAATAAAAACATAGCTCACTTCATGCTACTACGGATAGAAAATGTATATCACTAAGCATAGTAGCACCATAAATCACAACAAAATGAAAATCTACAACAAGCGTGCTAGTATTTTTGCAATAAGAACAAACTAAATGACATGATAAATAGTGCAACTAGAAGAAAATTTATTAAGCAAAGAAAAATATGACCAAAACTAGCTAAGTCTAAACTAAAAATAACTAACTAACAAGCAAACACCCCCCAGACTTGAACTCTTCATTGTCCTCAATGATTGCGAAATATATTATGGAGGAGGTGGGAAAAAGAGGGACTTTAGGGAGATTACCAAGTGATGTGTGACCATCATATAAGTCATCTCACTGCCGGTGTTACTCCTCCATTTAGCTAGTGCATTCCTTTTTAATAGTGGAGAGAGTAATCATCATCTCTGAAAAATCATATACCGAATACCCCTCAAAAGAGCTAGAAAAAGAAAACAATGTCTATGTGTGGTAACTCGTGTGGATGGATAGGTGGGGGCTCAAGAGATGGGGTAAATATGAAGCTGGTAGTAAACACCATCCCTAGCAATTATATATATAACAATGCAATCCGTAATATCCATCCTCAAGCTACCTCTACCTTTCTCAAGTCATAATAAAGGATTCAGATTATGGTGGAAATCAATCCTCAAATGATAATATTCCTCGAATACAAGGTAATTGAAAAGTCAAATTCAAATCCCTCTAAGGTCGTATGAAGATCATTGTTAAACAATCTAAAAATAGTTTGACCTTCTTGACATCTAATGCCTTGTAAAATGTTAACTTCCACTGAATTTCAAAAATTTCAAAGATAATCCTAAGTTAAGTAGGATACATTATACTCATTAATTCATTCCATCCTACTAGACTTATCAATTAATCCATAACATCCCTAAGGCTAGGACTAGTCAAAACATATTTGTCTAGATATCGAGTATTGACAAATTTCATCATAGTAAGAATATTATAACGAGTCCTATGATTCGTTATCTCATAGAAAATAATACCAAAGGTGTTAGAATTGTTACACTTGTTGCGTGCTTTATCTTTGCCTTTGTTGTACGTCGTTTGAACATTTTTGTCTTTAACAAAGGTCTTCCAGATTTTGAAAGGTCTGTCTAACAACATTTTTGGGTCTAAATCGGGGTCAATATAGACTAAATTTGGTACCAAATTGTATATCTTTGAAATATCTTCGATTTGAGTGGTTGTACGCCCAGTACTTCATCCCGGATCAAAAGTTATAGCCGATTTAAAATTGGTCCGCAATGAGACATGACCATGTTAGTTCCATCCATCATCTATAGAAAAAGGCATAGTCATGCCTATTTGGCACGACCTCATCGTGATTCTTTTTGGGCGCGAGACATGGTTGTGTCAAAAGACACAACCATGCCATGAATCAATCTGTCCCCCTTTTCTTTTTCTGCTCCAATATTTACACGACCTCTAGTGAAGGCTAGGAAGACACACAGTCATGCCTAAAAGGCACTATCGTGTCATGGTAAACTCGGTCGGCTGTAATTTAAATCACACGGTTGTGCCTCATGGGCATGACCTACCTTCAATTTTTCTCCCCAAATCCTTCCATGCCCATGACGGCTACCACGGCTAGCTCATGGATGTTATTGACACTGAAATTAAACAAAACAAAAGTATAAACTATAAAACAAAAGAAAATCTTAAACAAAAATAAGAAAGAATTTGGGTTACCTCTCAAGAAGAGCTTATTTTTGGTCATTAGCTTGACCCCTTATTATGTTTACCAACAATGTATCTTTTAAGCCTCGTTCGTGGAGGAGTAAGATATTTCAGAACCCTCTTGTCAAGGGTTCTTGGTCTCTCAACAAATATGCTCATCATCAAAGGTTCGTTACGAGGTCGTCCATGTGATTCCTATGCAAAATATGCCCTACCACCAACATGCTCAAAAAGAATTGGTTGGTAACATTAGATATATCAAATAAAATCTTAGCATTACCAATCACCGAAGAGAGAAAATCATCAAACATAGATTCAGATGTGGGTAAGGAAGGCTCTTCTGGCTCCTTGAGATGAGGAGGTAATTGAATTAAAGTAATGCACTCCATTGTCAATGTCTCAATTTCATGTTCCTCAAGCTCATCTTTATTATCTTCACTCATCCTAGATTCCTTCCAAGCTAAGAGTCGAGTTGACATTCTATAATGAGTCTATTTCAATGCTCTTAGCATTCAGTTGCTTGATTTCCTCGTGCATCTGAGCTTGTGAGGAAGCATTCCACCATTTTTAATATTCTATCTAGCTAGGATGAAGATTGAACTTTCATAGCTTGTCCATAGTTGTCTTGTCCCTAATTGTGACTATTTTTTTAGGATTCCTTCAATCGGGGCTATGTGTGTGCGAATATGACGAGGTCATTACATCTAACTTTCTGTTGAGATTATCTAATGATATTTCCAAATTACGTATCCCAATATAGTTTTCAATTGTATGTCCTGTTACTTCACAAACCTCGTGATAATATTGTTCTGGCGACTGATTGTAATTGGGGAAAGCACCCCATTTGTCTTTATATATTCTTCATGAACGGTCAAATAGTATTGGGCAATTATCATTCGCATGACCTGTTGCACCACAAATTTCATAATAGATATTAATAGAATTCACAATAGTAATTTGGTTGAACCTTTGAATTAAAGCATCCAACTTTGCACTCAAGGAAAACATGTCTATTTGAAAGGAAATAGTCAGAAAAGGACATACATGTAGTAGTAATCCAATAAGTGAATAAATGCATAATTTATTAACAAAAAGAAAGGAGTCTAGAGTAACTAAATTGCTAATCAACTAATGCCAATTGAAAATAGTTCCCAGCAATGACACCAAAAATTTGTTGTCGAAACCACAAGTGCACGATTAAGTCGTCAAGAAATAAAATATCGATCCACAGGGATTGTTGTTTAAGCACTAGTCAAGTTTGCAAAGCAAGTGATCTAGAAAATTGAAAGTTAGTTGAAGTCACGAATGCAAGAGATTAAGAGAGTGAGATGAGGACTAGAGAGAGTTGAGAGAGTAAAAGGAGAAGGTTTGAGAGAGGGCCTAGAGCAGATGAGGTTAAGAGAAAGCAAGTGGTCGAAGGGAGAAGTTGGAATTGGAGGGAACGATTCTAGGACTTCGGTTTCATTATGATGTTAGTTGATGTACTATGGATTATTCATCCCCTTACCCTCAGTGTTTACATTCTTATAGAGATTCTAACCAAATTACCGATATAGATTCATGAAGGTTATATTGGAGTGTCTACACCATTTTCTTTCAATGTTATTAAATAGAAGAGGTAACATAGAAAGTTCAGTTAAAGGGTTACCCGCTGTCACATGAGGGCCTCTTGATTATATAATCTAGATTACACAAGTCACTTCCTAACATTAAATTGGTGAAAACCCATTAAACTATAATTAGCTAATCTCTTACGAAAAATCGGTTCCCATTTCAAGATGATGACTCAGGAAAGTCCGGTTAAAGGTTATCCTCTGTCACTAAGGGCCCCCGGTCATACAATCCAAATTATCTCCTCTACATGGTGACCAACCCTTCACATCTATATGCATTTACTACACACATTAAATCAAACATAAACAAGACACCACACATATGAAATAAGTCATAAACATATATTAGATAAGGAAATTTGCAAATCCATAGTTTACACATCAACATCACATCAAAACTACTTCTTACATCCTAAAATCTAGAGGATCTACTCCATGGCAAGGGAGAAATAACCAAAAGACATGAATAATAGAATTCTACATCTCAAATCATAGAGAAAAGAGAAGAGAAAGCTTAGCGAGATTATGTTGATATCTTTGGGAGAGTCTCCTTGTTCCAGATGTGGATGGATCATTGCGACAACTCTTGGATGGTGGCTCTAGGGTTTCCCCCTAGGGGAGAACCCTCCTCCTCTTCAAAAGGGGATCTTGAGGCTCCTTTTATATGACCCCCATGACTTTAAGTGACGCCACACGGCTGTGCCTGTGAGACACGGCCGTGCTATGGCAAAGCCACTAGAAAATGGCACGACCGTGCCTATGAGACACGACCGAGCCATAGGGAGTTCTGCCTTTGCTCTTGGAAAAAGGCATGGTCATGCCTTTAGGGCACGATTAGACCGTGAAACTTGCTAGAAATGGTGGAGGCATGGAGGCACAGCTGGGCCATGTCTCTTGCTAGAAAACCTGGGATGCTGCTGAAAAGGCACGGTCGTACCATGGGACTTGCTGCAGAATCCTGAAGAATACACACAGCCATGCCTGAAGGCATGACCTTGCTTTGGCTAGAAAATATATGGTCGTGCCTAGGAGGCATGACCATGCTATGCTAGTTTTCTCCCCAAGCTCACTCCAATGTCCGTTTTGCTCTAAATTGCGTCCTGTCAATCAAAATACGAAAAGAGTAGACCTCCAAACTAAAGTAGTGAAATTAGTCACATAACAATGTAATAGGGTGCAATAGAGTTAATCATGCTCATGAAATGCAAGTAAATGTACAACAAATAATGCCTAGAAATATGCATAATCTATGCACATAGTAGTTAACTTCAAGTCACTCAATCCCAGTTTTTTACAATACGAATATGGCATGAGGCTTACACTTACCCTCAAATCATAGAAAGCTTTACCTATCTTTGTTGTTCCAATCTTTCATGGAATAGAGAAGCTTCCCCAATCTTTTAGCTTTAGAGGCAACTTGTTCAAGATGAGTGCACTACATTCTTACGTCAGTGCGAGAACTGCATTCTTACGTTAGTGCGATAGTCTCATAAACTTCTTTTTTCTTTCGATGAGAAATGATGTCCTTCATGAATTTGACAAACTTCGACATTTGTTGTAAAGCATCAAGGAGTGGTATTTCTACACAAAGTGCCTTGATCTTCTCTTGGAATTTGCCAAACTCTTCATCTTTGTTGGCTTTGATTACCCTTTGTGGAAATGGTACCGGTGGAACATATGTCCTTAAAGGTTGACTTGGGCTTGGCTAATCTTTATTTTCCTCAGATTCTTGTTGAATGTGATCATTGTCAAAAGGAATTTGGAACATATGCCCTTTGGAATTTGGTCTTCTTCTTCTTCATGATGTGGCTTAAGTATTTGAGGTTCACCAAGGGACTTGCCGCTTCTTAGAACAACGACATTGCAATGTTCAATAGGATTGAGTTCCGGTTTCCCCGAAAATGTTCCCATTGTCCTTTGTGAAGAGCTAGCTACCTGCGCAAGTTGGGTCTCAAGATTTTGAGTTTGACCTTCCAAATTGTTTACCGTACCTTTTAATTGGTTGTGGTCTTCATTCAGTTGGTAAAGCTTATTAAGAAAGTCTTCCATCATCTTCTCCATTTTGTCAAGTTAGGGAAAAGATGGTTGCCCATAATTTTTTGACATTCCTTGATGTTGGTTGTTGCGATAGGAGAAATTTAGGTGATTCCTCCATCCAAAATTGTATGTTCTAGAGTAAGGGTTGTTGGACCTCAAATTGAAGTTGGCTATTGCATCTACTTATTCAATTTGAGCAAGTTGTGAAGTAATTGCTCCAAATTGACAAGTGTCATTTGCATGACCTGCATCTCCACAACTTCACAACACATATTAGCAACATTCACAAAATTAACATTAAATGAATCAAATCTTTTTGTCAAAGCATCCAACTTTGCTAAAATTAAGTCAATTGCATTTACCTCATACTTACTGACTGACTTAACCTGGTTACCTTTTTCGGATGCCCATTGGTGATGATTCAATGCCACACTCTCAATGATTTTTTTGGCTTCATCCAACCCCTTGTTCATAGCTCTACCAGCTACGGAATCAAGGGACATCTTTATTTGATAAGAGATTCTATTATAAAAGGTGTCGATGATAAGCCACTTTTCAAGTCCATGGTGAGGGCATTGACATAGTAAGGTCTTGAATCTATCCCAAGATTCATATAGAGACTCTCCATCTTTTGTATAAAGTTTGAGATAAGATTCCTCAAGTGGGCAGTCTTGGATGATTTTTTTTTCAAGAAACCTTTGTTCACATTGTTCCTAGGTGGTAATACTATTAGCCAATAGAGAATTTAGCCATGCCTTGGCTCTATCCCGTAATGAAAAGGAAAATAGAAGTAGTCTAATTGCTTCCGCTGGCACTCCATTGATCTCCATGGTGGCACATATCTCAAGGAACATTTCCAAGTGTTGATTAGGATCTTCTATTAGTCCTCCACCAAATTGAATTTGTTGCACCATTGAAATAATTACAAGCTTTAATTCAAAATTATTGGCCTTAATAGAAGGTCTGGTGATGCTAGACCTTACGCCTTGAGCAGTGGGTGTGGCGTAGTCTTTCAATGCTTTGTTCACCATAGTTGATTGAGTAAGTTCTACTTCTTGTTTCTTTTACATATTTCGTCTGTGTTTGTAGGTTCTATCAATTTCAGGGTCAACAGGAAGAAGATTTCTTGAAGAGTTAGATCTTCGCATAAAAGAGAGAATCTCAATCACATTCAAAACAAAGTTATTAGCAAAACACAAAATGTAGAATTTGAAAAATTGGAATAAAGAAATATAGAATTTGAAAACAAAAAAGAAAAATCTAGATTAACGAATTCACTAGCCAATCAATGTTAATCAAATAGTCACCAAAAACAATACCAAGAACTTGATGCGTTGAAACCATAAGTGCATGGTTGTCGTCAAGTAATAAAAATATATTGATCCCACAAGGACTGTGATTAAACACTGTTTGATTTCACAAAGTTGATTATCTAGACAATCAAAATCAATGAGTTCACACGAGCAAGAGAGAATTGAGAGAGAGAGAGAGAGAGTCTAGAGAAGCCAGGAGAGGTTGTGAGCTAGGGAATGGTTGAGAAGAAAATCTGGATTGAGGAACGATCCTAGGATTTCAGTTTCACTACAATGGTTGTTGACGTCTTAAGTATTATTACATCCCTACCTCTATGTCCATTTACATGTAAGGTATCTTATCCAAATTATCGATATGGAGTTGGGAGAATTGTACCAGAGTATCAACCTAAATTTGGTGCATTGATGTAAAAGGATAGTCCTAGAAGTTCGCTTTGCGGGATATCCCCTATCACTAGGGCTCCATGGTTCATCTTGTTAGTATTAGCCCTTAGAGCCGATTATGAGATGATTAGGCTTATTGAGTTAATTATTATGGATTGAATTATTGGGTTAATGATTAATCTAATATGCTAAAATCCAACCCATTAAAGATGATTAATGAAGATTAATTATACATTCAAGAAGGAAGATCATTGAGTTA
>JBBUKS010014853.1:0-12025 GCA_038050645.1 Hedychium gardnerianum | reverse complement strand
AATAAAAGCGCCTGTAGCTCAGTGGATAGAGCGTCTGTTTCCTAAGCAGAAAGTCGTAGGTTCGATCCCTACCTGGCGCGCTATACTGATTTTTTGCAAACAACAAAAATAGTTTCATAAAGAATCCAATTAAGTATTTATTACCGTATATAGCGCTATATTGATTTTTTAAATTTATTTCTCAAAAAAAATATAAATTAAAAGTAATTAAATAAACTTTACAAGCCAAATAAGCCTTTTTAGTATTTTATATCCTTCCGAATTAAGTATTATATTACTGTACATAATTAAATTAGCTCTCGTCATTTATCTCCTTCGTGTTGATCTTGAGATGGACCGGCGAAAATACTGGAGATGAGCGTTTCACCTTTTGCTACTATATTACCGTACATAGCGCTATGCAATAGTAAACGAATGAACAAGTTTTTTAATTAACGATAGTTCAATTTTCACACCACGCAAATAAATCTCTATGACACTCGAATCACTCATGATGCTAGATCGTCCCTCGTGGCCCATCTATATTTTTTGAATTTATCTAATAGTCGATAAAAAAAATTCGTACAATCGAATCGATCATCCCAAAATAATATAAATTAAAAGTAATTAAATAAACTTTACAAGCCAAATAATCTTTTAGTGTTTCATATGCTTCCGAACTAAGTGTTATATTATCATACCTAACCTAGGGGTGCAAACGAATCGAGCCGGTTCACGAGCTTTTCAAGTCGGCTCAAAAAATATTTGATTCATATTCGAAATTATCGAATTCGAGCCGAATTCGAACATGTTCGATAATTTTTTCGAGCTGAATTCGAACCCATACTATTTTGTTCGATTGTTCACGAGCCGCTCGCGAGCCAAACTCGAATTTTAATTATTTTTATACAATTTTAACTTAAATATATTCAAATTAAAATTTGAATAATTCGAATTTAAATCATTTCGAATTATAATTCGAACATGTTCGAATCGAAGTTCAAACAATTCGAATCGAACTCGAGCTCGAATTTCATTTCGAATCGAGCTTGAGCCAAACTTATTTATATTTTCGAGCTTCGAATATCATATATATTTTCGAGCTCGAACTCAAATATTAATATTTTTATTTTATTTAGTTCGATTTGATTCGTTTGCACCCCTAACCTAGCCCTATGTGATAGTACACGGATGAACAAGTTTCCTAAATAACGAGAATTTAATTTTCACACCGTTCATAATTTTTTTTTTATAAAACAGAATAAGTCATCCTTAGGTGAATAAAAGATAGAAATACACGAACACCTAAACTTATTTATATATTACCATACCTAAAATAACCACATGATTGGATGGAGAGCAAATTTCTTCAACCAAAAGCAATTAATTACTCCTAAAATCTATTGAAATTTAGAGCAAGTTCAATCTTGAAACAAGAAATAAAAAAAGGGTGCATTGTTACACTAGCAAAACCCTATGACCGTCTTATAATTCATGCAGTTCAAGAAATGATACAAGGCTCAGAGAAGAACATAATGAGAAGCAAAACTGTGTTAAATCACAAGTCCATCCTTATTCGAGGCAAAGAGATAGCTCGGCTATAGTCCATGCATTTCAGGATTTCTCTGACACATCAGACAAATTATATCAGCATTTTCCACTGATATATTTAACACTGTTTTCCAGAGATTGTTTCATTATTAAAACCCAATTATTTCCCTTTCGAATTTCCAGAAAAATTCCATTCAAGTTTAGTAAACGCGTGCTTTTGGTGGGAAGGTCTCCACTTGATCATCCAAGGTGTTCATGTGGACGGGCCTATACGCCAACCTCACCTTTTCGTTCTCCCAATACCTGTTAAATAATGAAATAAGATTACCATTGATCAAAATGAACTAGATCCGATTAATTGGTTCCTTTGAGCTATTTTGTAGAAAATAGTTGATAATGGAAGAGTCCAATGACTAGAAGAAGAAGCAATATAATCACAATTCCTGGCATCCGAGTCCATGAAGATGATATCCTACCTCCACTTCCTCATCCACCTTCCTATAATTTTTACTCTTCACCTCACTCAACAAAGAGACGGTATACAATCTCAAAGGATTCTTTCCCTCTCATGTCTCCTTTCTCTTCCTCTCTTCTTTCCTCTCCACCCCACCTGGGAAAACATAGTCTTAAAGTTTTTTAATTGGACAGATTGAATCTGAGTTGTGTTCTTGGTTTCCTCACCACTCAAATGGCAACTCATCAAGGTTATGCATATACATGTTTAATGGGCTCAGATAGCGCATCATGTTTGAAGTTTGAGAAGCAATTAACATGAAAGAGCTTGAATACTCACCCTAATGTGTGTTTCATCCAGTTCACATCGTCTCTTTTCTGCAAGAACACACTGTTAAAATCAAGAAATTAGAACGCTAGTGAAACAAAATATTCAGCAGATAGAGAATCTGACGGTAAAATCTTCGCGAGCATGAGCCCCTCGGCTTTCTTTTCTTGCCTCAGCCGAGTGCATGGTTATGGATGCATTAATCAAAAGATTTTCTAGCTCAATGGTTTCAATTAAGTCTGAGTTCCTGCAGGCACAAGTAGGCATTAGGAACCAGAAAGGTCATTGAAAAGCTGAACATTTGAAGCACAAGGAAACAACCATATCAAACTCCGATCACTGACTTTGACGTCATGGAAGCTTTCCCATGTTTTGTCAATCAATTGGCAACCTAAAAGAAATTCAGGTAACAGTACATCACAAATGGCAAACAAAACATTAAAAAAAATGACTATTATGTAGTACACAAATAACCTTCTTCAAGCGTTTCTTGAGTTCGAAAAACAGCAGCATTATTCTGCATTACTCGTTGCATGTTTAGACGTATTTTTGATGTTGGCAATGAACCACTAGCATTCCTTAGTTTATCCAACCAAGCAATGGTCCTTTCTCCAGCATCATTTTCAAGAGGTTTCTGCTTCTGGCCTGTCCATTCAATAGGATGATTCTACTTGCAAGAGGCATTCACTAAGTTCTAGCTTACATGGAGATGAGTTTAAAGAATACCTGGTTTGCAGATTTGAGCAACTCTGTTTGCACATGCTCTTCCAAAAACCACTATATCAAGGAGTGAATTTGCACCGAGCCGGTTTGCTCCATGAACAGATGCACAAGCTGCCTCTCCAGCAGCCATCAGACCAGTAATAACTGCATCTGGATCATCACCCTTTATATGAATTACCTGAGGAACCAATCACATAAATCAGTAGAGAGCTCAAGGTACTCTCAGAATCAGTACCATAACCACTACCTAATTACCTCCCCATGGTAGTTTGTCGGTATTCCACCCATATTATAGTGCACAGTGGGCAAAACAGGGATGGGCTCTTTAGTGACATCAACACCAGCAAAAATAGCAGCAGTTTCAGATATGCCAGGAAGCCTTTCCTTGAGAACATCCGGAGGTAAATGATTTAAATGAAGGTAAATGTGATCCTTGAGTGGTCCTTAAGTATATTCAAAAGAACAAAATATCAATAACATGTGCTTGAGTCCATATAAGAATCAGCATTAAAAAAGAACGAATCAGCAAGCAATCATTCAGTTCATACCTACACCGCGTCCTTCACGTATCTCCATTGTCATAGATCTAGAAACCACATCACGTGATGCAAGATCCTTGGCGGTAGGAGCATATCGTTCCATAAACCGTTCACCTTCGCTATTCCTAAGAATACCACCCTCTCCTCGAGATCCTAAATTTTGCAATTAAAATGATCAAACAATCACATAGAAATATGGATAAAAAGTTTTAACATGCATTGAATGTCAAATTTGAAAAGAAAACAATCTCTTTTAAGTGTGTAGTGAAGGTTGAGAATCAAAATTAGGGCATCTTTGACTCATGGACTCCTTAAAATTAAGAGATAAACAGTGTACTACCTTCAGTAATTAGGCAACCAGCACCATATATGCCAGTGGGATGGAACTGGACAAACTCAAGATCCTACAGGAAGGATAAAAATTAAGCACAAGCACCAGAAGTGCTAGACATAGAATAATACTAGAATAGAATAGTCATCATAATAACCTCAAGGGGTAAACCAGCTCGTGCAACCATGGCATTGCCATCTCCAGTACAAGTATGAGCTGATGTTGCAGAGAAGTAGGTTCTACCATAACCCTGAGTCAAGAAATTTATAATTGGATTCAGTGAGAAGAAAACGACATTTTGGGCACAAAGTCAACTATCAGTACCCCAGTGGCCAAAATGGTGTTTGCTGCACGGAAGCGATGAAGTGTTCCATCCTCCATATTAAGAGCAATCACTCCCTGACAAGTCCCTGCACCATTGATGACAACCACATGTATAAGAATTAATTGCATATCTAATATCTAATAAATTGCATGAATCAGAAAGGATCATAATAATGGCACCAAGAAGCCAAACAAGCCTTGCCTCCTAACCGTTTGGGATCAATCAGAAAGGAATATATAGTAAACAACAACAGTGTTACTAAGGAGGTGGCAATTTGATGAACCAAAGGAAAACTGATACATGAGTTCCCTGATTTCAGATAAGCAAGTACATCAAGCCAACTATATCTCACTATTTACAGATAACAATACCTAAGAAAAGTAGATTGTTATGCTCATGTGTTAAAGCAACCAGGTCAATTTTACCTCAGATTGAATTAGTAGAACCAAATATCAAAATCAGTCCATGTAGATATCACAACCCAAAATTTTCATAGTTAACTAACCTACACCAGAAAAATTCTTCCTAGATTTGAAAATAATTTGACAAGAGTTAATTACAAAATCCTAGCAAGCATATGAGAGCATCAAGTCAAGCGCAATTAGCACTACATATGCTGTGAAGTAGGCACCAGTTAACTAAAGATGCTACAGATGAAATTGCTAGCCTTAGAGTTCAACAAGTTTAAGATTTTGATTCCGCTATTTGTTTAGACCTATAAAACAAGTCATATTTTCAATTATTCACTAGTAAACTTGTTCTATTCTTCAAATTTCAAATAATTAGTTTTTCCTTTTTTGCACAAGACTATAGAAAAGTGCATTAATGGAAGAATATATTTACATGGATAGATCTCAGCTCCGTACATCATAGGAAAAAAAAGAACCCAAATGCAAAATAAAACTCTCAACCTTACTCCATCCCCAAAACCAAACAAAATTGGCAAAAATATTACTTGAGTGCAGTATAATCTGACAAAATTTCCCAAAGAAAATTGCATCAAGCAAAACTTTTGCTAATTTCTTCAACTGTATCAACACTATTGCTTCAAGTAGAGATACAAGTTCATATTCAATAGCAACAACAAATGTTCCGGAAACTGGATCAGGTTGAAGCATGCCAAGTTACACCTTAATGAAGCTAACATCCAGCAAACATTAGCAGCAAATACTCTTATTCTCCAAGCTAAAATTCCAGATAAGCAACATGCTAACAACATTTACAAATCTGAAACAATTAGCTTTGTTCAACCACTGTAGCTCAAACTCAAGTTCCAAGTCTGAGAAATAGTGAGCAATAACCAGTCATGACCAATGAAGCATAACTTGTTTACTATTGCATCTCTATGACACAAGACATCACAACCATCAGTCAAACACATTCCTGAGAAAAATAATGCAGAAGCAACTCCTCAAAACATATTCAATTCAGAAAAAATGAACCCGTCAAGCAAACTTAGACATAAGATGATCAAAGGCCAACCTCCCTAAATCCAACCAGCTAAGCACTTGACCACAAAAATCCCATTTCCTTTATTCTTCATAGATCTTCCCACATTAGGTTTTTGTATTTGATTAAAGGTGCTTGCAAACAAAAACTATACTGGATCGGCTTCCAATCAAACTGAAGTTTGACGCAAACCTTTATCATTAAGTCTGATAACAAGATCATCAGGAATCTCAGATCAACAAAAATTTCAAAATATACAAAAGTAAAATTGATTCTTTTCTTCAAGGAAATCAATCCTAATTCCACTAACCCCTCTGCTAATAATTTTAAAGCCCAAAATAAGAGGATTAAAACTTTGCCCCAATTAGGAATACATTAAAATAAGTCTTCTAGAGATGCATATTCCTCTCCCAAGACCTGAGAATTAGAACTTAATTCTGAATGTAAAAGGGACCATCCTCTAAGAGCTTTCTGCATATCCTCATCCACAGCAAATGTCACCTACTCCAAGTCTTAATCATTTGAAATGCAGGCATGGATCCTAAAAAAACCACAAGTGAGAACTTCCAAGGCACTTCACCTTCCAACAACTCTTGTCCTAAAAGTTAAACATTTTCCATTTACACAGCTAGGAACCAATTCTTAATTACTCTATGCCACAAGCACCATATTCAATCTCTCCTGTGCTTCAAACTGGACTTCACGGAATCCTCTTCCTGTGATAAATCCTTAAATTGATAATCTTTTGTGCTGTTGATTTTAACATTTCCTTCGACAAGAGAAATTCCAGTGGATGGGCCAATGGTACCAAGATTATCGGGAATGCTCCTACACATCAAACTAGAAGAGATATACATGGAAACCATTCTCCATAAGATCCAACACCAAATCCAACAGGGGGTCAGATTTATGATCCCCAACCAATTTTGTTGCTTGTGTTTGCTAATTCTTCTTGAAGCATAAAACATTTGTCTTACTAGACCTTTAACTAGCAAAGGAAATTTTAACTAGTCCTTGGCTTGCATGAGAAACTTGAAGGCCTCAGCTTACAGAGTTGGTAAAAGAGCTGTTTCCAAGGTCCTTGGTTCAATATATGCCTTAACCAAAATGAAGGCTTGCTTCTAATACATTATCAAAAAAGAAATTGCATGAGAAACTCTGACTTTTTAGTGGCCATTTTAATAATCAAGACATTAAGAGCAAATGACCAAATCTTCCATGGATGTTGTTTGCACGTTGACCAAAATAAAGAGAGTTAAATCATTCAGTTTTGAAAATTTTACAATCTCCTTCCTGCTCTGCTTACTTTGGTTATTTAAAATTCATTATCCCAAACTACATTGAAAATCTTTATATAACACCCAAATAGCTGGCACTTTATGGCCAGTATGTTGTATTCCAAACACGAATTTAGAAGAAAAAAATAAATATGTGTAGGAAGAGCCATTCACTACAGTCCGTCACAGTTTTAAGGCAGAATTCATTAATATGCATTCCTTTTCCTTCATAATTTCACCTTTCTGGCGTTTTTAGCATAAACTTCAATTAAAAGTACACCAGTTAGCATGCTCAGGAGTAAACAATAAATGAAAAAACATAAGATTTCTATATGAGTTTTATAATATCTCCTTACATAAAGGAATCAATCAATAACCAAAATTAATGTTAACTAAAGTTCCCAAACAAAAGTACTAACAGAGCATGGACAATGTCTACCAATTGTAAAGAACAAAAAAGTGAAAATTTCCAAATTAATTTATTTTAGAAAAATCTCAAAAAAAAAATTATAAAAACATACCATCCTTGCCCATTATAAGATCCAGAGCAAAGTATTCAACAAAAAACTGAGTATTATGCTTCATTGCTTGACCATATAGTGTGTGCAACAGGGCATGACCAGTTCGATCAGCAGCACATGCGCAACGATATGCCTGACCACCTATCGATATGCCAACCAATGAAATGGTATATTAGTCATTAGACACTAGAAACCTGCAGATCTTTTCACTATGATCATGTGGATTAAGCTACAAACCTTTTCCAAAATTCAAACTTTGACCTCCAAAAGCCCGTTGATAGATTTTCCCATCTTCTGTCCGAGAGAAAGGTAGTCCATAATTTTCCAGTTCGATTACTGCCTTTGGTGCTTCTCTGCACATATACTGAATGGCATCTTGATCACCTGACAGAAGTCAACAAGCAACATGCCAGCATGGTACAGACATGTAGGAGTGAGCAAGCCAAAAGACAAAAGAGTGATAGCATCTCACTATCCACCAAATTACACTAAAGAGAAAAAATCTAGGTTCATCTAGCAATGAAGATTTATTATTTTTTATTTACTCTGCTAAAGCAAAGTAGAAAATTCGGAAAATATCAGCACATGCTATGGTATTAAATCAAATAGAAAGATCCCTCTAGCAAGTTAGTTACCTAGCCAGTCACTTCCTTTGACAGTATCGTACATATGCCACCGCCAATCATCTTCTGTCATATTACCCAAAGCTGCATTTATGCCACCCTGTATATGATTTATTACCATGATTCAGAGTATTCTCCAAACTAATAGCGAGAGTAAAGCTGATTAAAAACCCATATTCAAGTACAAGCAACCAATCCTATTAGAAAAACAATAAGGATGATGCCTTCACACTTAGAACCTCATCTGATTTTGGGTATAGATAAAGAACTGGTAAGTCTTAACCATTAAGTAATTAGCAGCTCAAAGTTGTTTTAGTTTGTCCAGAGCCAACAAAATGGATTACACAGGAATTGTTGCATTTGATAACTGAAATAATTTCAGGAGCAAAGAAATCATATAATCTCAAACCACATCATTAGTTCCTTTGATTTTACATTTAGAATATAACAAAATCTGATAAACTGAAAAAAAAAATGTTGTGTCGGGCCTGCATCTACATATTTGGCTAATTCACTTATATTGTCTCAATACCCCTTACCATCTTACAAATTGGCAATGTAACTTACTAACAAGGACCTAATGACAGACCAAAAACCATGATATTAAGATATGCTGGAGCTATTTAGCAAGGATTTGAATGTAGTTATTCATATGTACAACTACAAATTCATGCATAAAATGTAACAGCATGTAAGATTGAACATAGTGGACAAATTGTGATTTACAAATTAAGAAAAATAACGATGAAGTACTAGCTTTAAGCACCTGTGCGGCCACTGTATGAGAGCGAGTTGGAAAGAGCTTGGTAATGCAAGCTGTGTTAAAGCCATGCTCTGAGAGGCCAATGGCTGCTCTTAGGCCAGCACCTCCAGCACCCACAACGACTGCATCATATGTGTGATCTACGATAGTGTATGAAGAACCCCCAACCTTTCATCAAAAGCCAACCATTCAGTATTACTAAGAAAATGAATATTCATCCCATAAATTGTTAACAAATATTAGTGATAGGAAAACCAGTTAACAAGATTAACGAACAGAGCTGGAATGTAAAGGCAAAAAATGATTAAAATAAAGATTCGGAAAAAATATACTGTAAAATTATTTTATCAAAAATTACATAAAAACGGATCAAAATACATGAACAGATCCCTAATCAGTGACTCAATGTGGCAAATTGCGGCGTCTAATTAACGGATCGGTGAGCATAGATCGAATAAGAAAATCATAGCATCTACATCCAGAGGCAATAGTGAGAGTCAATCCTTTGAGATGATAAACACCAAACCAAGACATCGACTAGTAAGCTGAAACTCACTAAAACGCGATAAAAAAAAACTTTTTTTCTCTTCAGGAAGAGCCGTGCGAAGCGCGGATGGACTAAAAACACGAAGCTCTTTTGTCAAGATGAGATCCGGTATCAGAGTCAGAATGGCATCAAAAGGATCGCAGATCGAGAGAGGAATACCGAGTTGGTGGAGAGGAATCTGGGCGTCGCCCAGATCGACGGCGATGCCTTCTTTGAGAAGAGGGAGCTCCGCGGAAGGAAGCGGCGCCACATCTCCTACGACTACGAGCCTTGAGCTGATCGCTGACAAGAACACGGAGGACGACGGCGACAAGCGGAGCAGCAGGAACAAAATACACAGAACGAAAAGAGACTCCGACTTGATCGGAATCAGAATGCGCGAAGAAGCTGCAGGCAACCCTTTCAATTGGGATCCCGTAAATTTAGTCCCTGTAGTAGGATCATATTTACAGGTTCGCCACCGTGATACTAAATGGGCCACTTCTAGCGCCCAAAACAGTAGATAAATTCGTAAGTGAGCCATTTAATAATAAAATATATTTCTAAATTTGATTTTAAGACTCGATTAATCCTGAAATAATTAATTTGATCCCATACAAAATTATAAAATTTTATTGATCATCAAAATAAATTAAAAAAAAACGTACATAAAGACTCATATTTATTCTCGGATTCACTATTTATTAAATAAAAAATTCCTCATAATAAATTATAATTAAATTTTAAATTTTAAATATTTGATCGGTCATGAATAAACATATAGAGCTTCCTGTGAATAATACTATACTGAATTTAAAAAATAATAACGAGGAGGAAAGCAGTCAACTTACATTCATTCATTTATAAAAAGCCAACTTGGAAGTCAACTCACATTCATTCTCATTTAGTTTAGCTTCATTGAGATCAATCAAGTGTCTTCGAGTAATCCGTCACCCTGACCAAACTATACATAGTCTGAGTTAGTTGTAATTATATAGATTCGTAAAGAACATTTTGATGAAAAAAAACAGTGATATAAACTAAGATCTTGTTCATTTATGAGGATCTTGCGATTTGATCTTCTCTCTGTATTTTTTTATTAGCACGGATATTTAAGTTTTTTATTCGATTAATTTTAAAATAATCGACGTGATTCTATAAAAAAAAATTATCGTCTTATAAATTAAAAAAAATCGATCTGAGCCGTTCTACAAATTTTAATAGGCAGATTCAACATATTAATCTGATGGATAAGATCAATTGACTGATAGACGAAAATCATCCTCAACTTGAAAGTTATAAAAGAAAGTTCTCGAGGAAATTTTGGGTGTCAGTTCTTGGAGACTTAGAGGCCAAGTACTATTATATTTCTAAGTCAATAAGAGGTATTTTTAAGCAACATAAGATCAAACAAGTAAGGTTATTCATTGTAAAATCATGTTCGATTGTATTTGCTTATGTTTTGTGTATTTCTTATTATGTTCTCGTGATTGAGCTTGTACGAGGCTTCTTCGTCTCTGGAAAGAAGGTTTTCATAGTGTATCTATGAGAATGAGGAGTGACCCCTTGAATTAGTCATCTCAAGAAGATGGAGATCAAATAAAATCTAAAGTGTTAGAATTACTTCAAGTTTTTCGTTGCAATCAAATTCAAAGAAGCGATCGGAGCTAATCACTCCTCCTCTAGCTCTTTACGTATCCTAATAGATTATTGAAATATAATGAAAGTCTCACGTTAGATGTATATAGAACAGATTATAAATTTATAAGATAAAAGATATCTTTATTGTGTATGAGATATTTTAGAAAAAGTCTAAAAATAAATTCATGGTACTTAGGTTCAAAATAGATAATATTATATTATTACGAAGATATATAATTTTTTTTTATCCTAATACTATTAAATTTTGTTTAGTTTATTCTTAAATTGATCATGTGATTAGGTTTTACGATGTTACATAAGTTATTTTTGTCTACTTTTACCAAATAATAATAATAATAATAATAATAATATTGGCAAATATTTAGGCGGTGATTAATTAGATGTCCCACCCTAAAATTTTCGACAATTCATTCATCCACCGCTAAATAATTTTTTGGCAACCTTCTATTTAAAATTTTAAAGTGGCGGCGGTATTCTTTAAAATTTGTTTATTAGAAAACCCTCCATTTGCTATGACTGTAAGTGTGTCACGTCGCCTAATTTTGTTTTTTTCCCTTCCCACGTTTTTTTTCTACATTCGTCTCCTTTTCACGTGCGTTCGTTCCTTCATCCCACGTCCCTTATGCTTTTGATTTTTGGAGGTATTTTTGTTCATTCTTAGATTTTTTTTTTCCTATTACTTTTAAACTACATGATGATAAATAGTCAAGATTAATTATCGTATTGCAATGGACTATAATTATTCATATGTTAAATTATAGTACTTAATTATTCACCAACGAGGTAACATGCTTGCTCTTTTAATTTATATATTGATTCGATTGAGTAATTTTTTAGAAGCATCATTTTTAATTTGGGATTTGAAATCAAGCTTAGGGATTTGAAATCAGGCTTAGGGCTGTAAATGAACCAAACGTTCATGAACAAGCTTGGTGTTCAGCTTGATAAGAGTTTGTTTATGTTCGTTCAATATAC
>JBBUKS010014843.1:0-12026 GCA_038050645.1 Hedychium gardnerianum | reverse complement strand
AATCATTTCAAAAGCTTGGTTCATTTTAGGCTCGGCTCGGCTCGGCTCGGTTACCTTATCAAACAAGCTTGAACACCTCAAAACTTAGCTCGGCTTGGCTTATTTACAGCCCTAATAACGGGTAGACAGTCAATTTGCCTACTCGATAAATCTGAAGCATAATGTATACATATTTAAAATATATTAAAAAAATTAAATTTTTTATTTTTTACGAGCAAAAATTAAAAATTATCATAATAATTATCAAAATTATTTAAACATACACCGTACTTGATTTTGCGTATTACCTAAATTGTATATTTCATTTTTTAACTGATCAAATTATATATTCTTTTTCATTCTCTTTTTTATAATATCTCTCTTTTTCTTACTATTCATTTTAAAAAAACTTTAAATTATTTTTTACTGTATTATTAATTTTTAAAAGATCAATAACAATATATTACCGATTACCAATAACATAATCTTCTATAAACGAGGATGATGTAATCATCGGTCGATTTCATTTCAAAAATGATTAATGAATTTAGAGATATCTAATTTAGATTAAATAAAAGTTTATGTATTCGACTCCATTTTTTTATTATATTCATGTCATCAATCAAATATCATTTAATATTATTGAACTCTATTTTTTAACTCATTTTTATCTTGAGAAATAATTTTGAAGCTTCCTTATTATAAATAATAAGATGATGATACTCATAATTTAATATCATAAATGATTTTATGAAACTCTCCTATAATATATTAAATTAAATTTTTTATAATTTAAATGTCTTATGTTCATCTATTGATTTCGTATCAAAACTTTAATTGATGAATAAGAGAGCATTATTGAATTAAAAGTAACTAGATTTAAGAGTGTATCGCTCACCAACCAATATAAAAGGAGTAGGTGAAGATGGATAAAGATAAGTTCTTTGCTTACACATAAGTTGTTTCTCTTTTCTTTTTTTCTCATCCATCATTCAAAGGTCATTTCGATTATAATCGATGCCTACTAACGCGTGTTGATGCACAGGCTTAGAGACAACTCAGACGATAAGAAGAACAACAACTCTATCGTCAAGGAACTGATGAGGCGGGAGGCACGACCGTGATACAACAACAACTTCTTTGGTCAAATCGTGTTCATGCTAATTGTGCTTCAGATTTTTTAAATGAGATAGCTACATTCACCGTGGTGGCAAAAAATAAAATAATCGTCTCCAATACCCCGCTAGCTCATTTTAAAATTAATAAAAAAAATAAATCATAAATAATTATTAACTTGAGTAATGATCAGGTGTATTGTTGCTTCAGACAATTAGTAACATAGTAAAAAGTGAGGTAATACGCAAAATCAAACCAAGTACATTATTTGCAAAATTGCCGAATTATTTTTCTTTTTTCTTTAATTAAAAATATTATATATAAAATATTTTATATTACAAAAATTATTTACCAACTTAATTAATATTACTTAAATTGGATTAAAATCACTTTAAAAAAAATTAAAATCATCACAAAATTATTACAATAATCATTTAATAACTACTGCAATAATTTTAAAATGATTTAAAACATTTTAAAATAATTTTAACTAAATTAATAAATAATTTAAATAATTTTTACCCAATTAACTACTATGAATAAGAATATTTTCAAAATTGAAAAGTTATTTTCACTTTTTAAATATAAAGGATGATTTTTTACTCTCCTTTTATTTTTTAAAAACACTAGAAATTTGAAAAAGAAGAAACAAAGGTAAAATCACAATTCTATACGCTTAAAAATACAAACAATAGAACAAGCTCACTAAGTTCTTATATCTTGTGTCGATATACAGTTGTTACACAACAAACACTTGAAATAGTTGCTGTCGAAAATGCAACAAGATGATTCCCACTTAATGGTTACCGAAACCGTCAGTGCGAATGCAGTCATCGTCGTCGTCGTCATATTCGATGTTTCCTACGATATGATCTGTATCGGATTACAACCAAAACACTCAGCTACTCGGTTTGTTGAAGTAGAGAATCCTTAGTTGGACATTACTGGAGAAACTTACCTCGGAAATAAGAGGCATCGCGTGAGTTTCCCATTCAGTAGACCATCTTGAACTTGAGCTTGTTGCCAAAGCACCATCCTTTAAAGATTTCAGGGACTCACATTTATCCGGGAAGCCTTTGAAAAGCATCTGCATCCAAACTCCACGATATCGAATGTTCAAGATTCGGGGGTAACAAACAAGGTGTAGCAACTTATTCAACTAGACTGGATGGTTCTCAACACCAGAAACTAACCATAAATTCATCGGCGAGCTCAAATGGCGAAGAAAACAGTAGACCGTTCTTCTCGACCTTAACTAGCTCCTTGATGCTAGAGACATACATGGAAAAAACCGTCTAGTTCGTAAATGTGAAAAAAAATCAGAAGTAATTTGAACATCGTACCATGAGTATGAAGCAGCACATACGGGCAGCCCGCATCCAAACATATCGACAACCTGAAAGATTGAACTTTAATAGCGATCAAGGAATCCCAGCATCGATCACCAGCACAAAATTCAACGAGGAGTTACCTTCATGGGAAGGTCCAAGCCGGATGAAGAAGTGTGCAACGATACACCTAGATCCGCAGAGCCTGCACAAAGCCAGAAGTGAGGAACTATTTGATATAAGAAATTATCGATAAATTGGCCTTTAAGCTCACCGAGTAATAATGGATAGTCCTCGGCTGATAGCCACATGGTTCTGAAGGCCACACGCCTAAGTTTTAACTTCTTTATCTGTTGTTCATATTTCATTTTTTCTGGTCCCTTACCTTCATAGTTTAGTACCACCATTTCAAAGGCATCCTATAACCAGCAATAAATATTGGACTTACAGAGAGTGCGAAAACACATACCAGTTATGATAAACAACAATCTAGGGTACAGTTGTTGTTCCCCCTTACTAATATCAGACCAAAGTTTCTCCTCAGCAATTGAATCATCCTCACCCAGAACCCCAGAAACACGTCGATCATACATAAGTGCCGCTTGTAGAAGTATACTAAAATCTTCATCTGGAGTCCTGTGTGTCATATGAAAATTCCCTTGAGCCACCTAAAGATCAGTCAACTAAATATACAACAACAAAATTCAATCAACTCTTTGTTATTTAATACAACCTTTCCCTAATAAAAACCAGTTTGTACGCACGCGTATACACAAAAGTCTAGGTAAGATAAACATATCATCCTCAATTAGTAAGGGCAGCCTGGTGCACAAAGCTCCTGTGCAAGGTCCCGAAGAAGGTTCTAGATCATATTGAATCAATTGTACGCAGTCTTACCTTGCATTTTATAAGAGATTGTTTCTACAACTTGAACTCATGATCTCAAGGTCACATGGCAGCAACTTTACTACTACACCAAGACTCCCCTTCATCATCCCCAATTAGTTTAGTAAAAAATTCTGTATACATTTGGAATGAGAAATCTCATACTAGTCTACATTTTACAAGGAGGCAGATAAGTTGGCTATGAATCTCAGTGTCGGCACCTAAGTTATTCCATGAAGATTGTCGATTTGGCCATAATATTGGATGTATGAATCAATACTATAAGCTGAGTATGCTTATTATTATAACTTGATCTTTAATTTATTTATCAAGAAGGTCATTGTTTATCTGCACATGGAGTACCATCCCATATATGTAATTACTGTGATCATAAATGATTAGACACATTCCTAAATCGATATAGGAGTAAATGAAGATATTACACATTCCAATCATGGTTTGAAATCTCGTACGATGTCAAACGAAACAGTCGAAGAATATCATTCTAATAAATCACCGAAACTATATACTACTCGGCACAAGATTCAAAATCTCGAATTGTGTCATAGATTGGATCTTTAACCGAAAAGATACTATTCCAGTATCGTGCCAACACTTCAATACATGGTGCCGGTGATAGATTAAAGGTTAAAAGAGGAAGGAAATATTGTTTGTTCCAAGTGGTATCGAGTTTCAATAATTTACCGAAATGATATGTTTCAACCGTTCTACCGAGCATGGTACAAGATTTAAAACATGTTTGGCAAAGACTCCATCCTATGTTTCATCTCTTTTCTTCTTCAACTTCAATCCATTATCAACATCATCCATCGAAACATCGGCAACTAAAGACCGAAACTTTGATGCGGCTCAAGATTTTAAAGCTTGATTACAATAGCAAATTGCTTAAAATTTTCTTTTTCTCCTGTATGAGAAAGTTCCACGGAAAAAGTATCTTATTTAAATTCTATCATGTCCTGGAACATTTTGAGATATGCACATGAAATTCTAGGGCATTGAGAAAAGTTAAAAGCAACAATATTTCTGCCAGAAACTCAGTTGCTTTTATGGTAGTCGGTAGCAGATTTTATCCTACTAGATTTAGGGAAGGAAAAGATTATGTGCATAACGAGACATGTATTAACATCTAAAGTGAAGTCAAGGAAGGATTTTCATACATGATATTAGGAGAAAAATGAGGAGGGGAAACCTTAGCGCAACGGTAAAGTTGTTGTCGTGTGACCTAGAGGTCACAGGTTAGAGTCTCAGAAACAGCAAGGTAAGGCTACGTACAATAGGCCCTTCCCCGGGACCTAGCATTGGCGGAAGCTTCGTGCACCGAGCTGCCCTTTTATATTAGGAGAAAAATGAAGAACATCATACTGTGAAGCTCTTCGCAAATGAAGCTTACCAGCTTGTACTGCTGACAACAAGGGCAGGTCTGTTTGGTTTCAAGAAAATGTCATTGCTCACTCGAGAAGTAAACAATGAATCACTAGGATGATCCAACTCATTGTTGGCTTCAAAGCGGAATGACTTTTCATTCCCTACAGCATGGAGATAAAAGTGTTCATAAAATTCATACCACAACAAATTTGAATAATTTAGATGTAAAATATTACCTGTGTGAATGCAATCAAATGCCTCATTGGGTGGACAGATATCATTCTTCAACCTACAAAATAACTATGGCATGTCTCAGAAACAGAATTGCAATCTAAAAAACAAGAAAGAAATGCATGACACTACGGTCACCTCATGCTTCTCCTTCATTGAAGTAGGATGGAAGAACTCAGGGGGCTGATCATAAAGAACTGTTGCTCTGTGATATTATTATATGATTCAAAATGGATGCGATATAAAACCAGATATTTTTAGCGATTCAAGTTTACTCACTTGATTCCCCAATTTTCAGCAAGTTCGTGCTGCATTGCCTTTGTAACACACAATGAACCATCCGCCATCCTCCCAAAGTAATTTTCAAACCTAAAAAACAATCCAGAAAAGGCAAAACTAATTTACCGAGATTAAAATATACACAAACCAAACCCAAGAATAATTACCAATGGTAGGTTTTCACAATGATATGGTTTCTTCCATGGGACAATCCAAGAAGTGTATATCCAAAATTGTGCCAATCAATTATAAACTTGGACCGTCTTAGCCAACTAGATAATTTGACAGCGGCTAGTGTGGGAACAGATGGTGGATTCTGAGAATATAAAACACGAGGCATCAAATTTCTCAAGAAAGGTGGATTTGGAGACTATACATGAAAATAGGCATTTGTTACCATTAATGTGAAACAGAAATTCTGTAAGTTATATTTTAGGGGAAGAAATCATTTTTTAATTGTTCACTTGCATCCACATAATACTAAAAGAAGAATCTGAATATTTCACTTCATCAACTAACCAAACACAACTGAAAATTTTGGAACAAGAATAGTATTTGTATAAAAAAAAATCAGTTTAATTGAACTTTCCTCTTTTCATGATTTTTGAGGGTATTGAATTGCTTGAATAACACACAATCTACTTATACAATAAAATGTAATATGGGTTTATAAGATTTAATGAAGTACCATCATTTATACATCCATCCATTTTAGAATTTCTCCTGTAATTAGAGTATGCAATATCAAAGCAATACACAAGTTCATTCAACAATTTCATAAATTGACAAACTCCCATGAAACCAAAACAAACTCATATATGCTAGTTTTTTTAGGGGAACTCATAAATGATTGTCATTCTAGAATTTACATTATCCAGCAATCATGTATGAATAAGAAATTCTTGAAATGGTGATGAACCTGAACGATGAAAGTATCTGGACGAGGAATCTTGACACAAAGAAACCAAACTAGGATAACAAATTGAATTGCAGCCTTGACTACTAGTGCCAATGCGCTTGATATCTTTGATAACCCTTTGAGGTGTACTGACCCCTGTAAGGGGAAAAAGTTTCTTAGCAAGCAAGCATCTAACAACATCTACAAAGTGTTTACAGAAGAAATTTAAAAAGAATAAAGAAATATGTACCATTTGGTAAATATGAATTGAATGGTGCTCTCTTATGGACACATGAGGATCACTACCTGTACATAATGCCAATAATGAACAGAGGAAATGAAATAGAATAACAATTTGTTCTATAGTCGCTATATAGAAATCAGTTTAGTCCTAACACTAAAATAACTCAGAATCACGATGAGAAAAGCCATCTGCAACAACTAGAAAGAGTTAGAGTCTATACCACTGGAAAAGGTTGAACAATGTCTTGAATAAGATTTGTTTTCTCCATCAGTGTTTTTTTTCAGAGAAAAAGACATTGATGTTATTTTAACTTGATCAAATAACAAAAACTTCAGTTTAGTCGAGCTTCTTAGAAACTCAAGCTCAATTGTGGCAAAAAGGCAAAACGCTCGCCCCCAGCGGCCCCGCCAATCCGTCCCAGGACCAACACGAAGGAGGAACTCAAGCTCAAGATATTATTTAGACTGGTTAAACCCATCTTGATTCATTTCACTTAAAGTTTCATTTGTTTCAGCCCTGCAGCAGGCACAAGGATATGCTAATAGGCATGGTATATTACAAATAGTGTTGTGTCAAAACATATTAGAATGCAGCCAAAATATAGAAGAGCATCCTTGTAATAGAACAAGCTGAACCTTGAATATAAATCTTGGACTAAGTTAAAAAGTATCAGTTTTAGTAAGACTTGAATCAACGCAAGATGCATTTTCCAATTTAAGACCATTAATAGAATAACATCCTCAATAGTCTAGGATATTAAAGCAACAAGAATAATTGACAATAAATCCTCCTATTGCCACTTCTCTTTTGTTAAGCACTAGTAGCGATACATGCAGATTCTATAAGCCTTATAAACTTGTTAACAGTTATCAGTTGTTCCTTGTAACTCTCTTCTGCATTTCTTTAAGCAATAGCAACTTTGTCCAAAATGGAGAAATAGGAAACTAATAAAATAAGCTTATGAGCAATTTGCTCGACAAGTTAAAAGCAAAGGCTGACAATCATCAAAATAGATAACAGATTATAAGCAATTTGTTCAAAAAGTCAATCAATATTTTTAGCATATTGCATTTCAGAAATAATACAATTCAACAGAGTGGCCAATAAGATAACAGGGAAACAAAAAAATAATCCAGTAAGTTAGAGAAGTAAAATAAGCTCAAAAGACTCAGACCATGTAGCATATATAGATTGTACCTCCATTTGCAACAATGTCTACAAGTAAATTTTCCTGCAGAAAGAAAAACAGATAACAATAAATAAAAATATACATATGTGAAAAAAAAAACATGTCAAAAAGTAAAGGGAGAGGGAAAAAACATCAGAGAAGGTTTAATATATAGTATGGATAAGGGCAGCAAATATTCCATAATAGAACTTCATGTTTCAGTTAAAAGTTAGATTCAATAACATTATTCATAGGTCACCTGCTTCAAAAGCAATTTAATTGAATTCATGTACAAAATTATAACAGACTCAAAACTCCTCAATCTTACAAAATCAATCTAAAAATTAAAACATACTTAAAGTTGTGGCAAAACACGTAAATGCTGGATATGCAATAAGACTGTCAAAGTGTTAAGAAGCCAAGGGGATTTTATGGATAAATTAAAAATCTTTAGAGAATAGTATTGTATTTTCAGGCATGAAGTGAAATTTAACTAAAAACAGCGAAAGTATGGACATAAAAAGGATAAGTGACTTACAACAATTGCATCAAGAAGACTTCCAAAAGTACTCTATGATGCGGACAAAAGAACTAGACTTTGAGCCAATTGCCTCACTACGAAGCATCTATGCTTAAATTTTACATAAAACATGGGCTGCTCTCAAGTTGACCAAATATTTTTGGCAGAAAATTCAGTATGCTACAAGGATCTCTATTTGGTAGGCAACTAGAATCCATACACGCACTGTGCTATCTAAAATAGATCAACAGGAAAGAAAATAGCAATATCGACAACTCAAGAGAGGTAGAAAGATTAGAGTGTTCATTCCCTGAAAACCTTTTTTCTTTTCTCGTTTGAGGGAAGTAAAAATAAAATCAATATTATCAATCCAACTCGAGCGAACTAATTCAATAGAATTATCACAGAGTTTTTGGGTGATAAAAAAAGCTATTTTCTCAATCGGAAAACAAAATCCTATTTGTATTTCAAACAAAGGTCAATTAACTACGACGGATGTATCTTCCGGAATGTGTGTGTTAGAGGAGAGCGACGAAACAAACGAAAATAGTAGGATTCGAAAGAGGAGCACCTGATCAGCAAGGGAGAGGGCGTGGTACTGCATGCGGGGGCTTCGACCAATGTCGCCAAGGACGACCACCGCGGCTCGGCCTCTCTTCTTCTCCGTCGATTCCATCCTCCGCGGCGAACAACGTTGTAGGAAGATCTAGACAATCCGATCGAAAACCAACGGATCGCCTAAAGTAAAAAAAAAAAAAACGCAAGCAGAAGAAGAACGGATCGTCGAAAACCAACCAACAAATCGAAGCTGGGCGAAAGAGACGGCAGCGGGAGGGAGAAGGAGCGCCGATCGAATTCGCGACGACAGTGGGGCTTTCGATTCTGTGATTTCGGATTACTTTAGAAAGATTCGGGAAATTTGCACATTTACCCCTGTAATATAGATATTACCTTCTTTAAAACTTACATTTTCCATCTCGAATCTGCGGACGAACTCGATCTAAGCGGCACTAGACCCGGCTCGTTGACTCGATTATTCATAACCGGGCCGGTTACTTATTGACTCGATTAGACGGATCTGAATCAGAACCAATCTGGCCCCGGCCCAACTCCGGTCCAGCTCAAAGAACCAGTAGGGAAATTGTGAACCGGCCGGTCTGGTTTGGTTACATTTTTTAATTCGGTGGAATTCATTTACTTGTTTAAAAAAAAACGCTTTTAAGTGTTCAAATTTATAACATAGCATTTTTTTCGTATGTTCCGATAATTTGAATTTTAGAAGAAAAAAATTGTGGATAGATATATAATTTTAAATTCTTGATTAAAAATTATTTTCCTAAGCTATAATTTTAGAACATAATAAAATATAAGATATTAAATTAGTGCGCTAATCCAAATTGAATTTTGATAATAATTGTTGTTCTATAGATATTTTCAACTTTTTTATGATAAAATTATAAATAACAAAAAGTAACTTTTAATAATATTTTTGATAATATAATTAGAATTATAAATTTAATGTTTCTTAAAAATTTAATTGTTGGGAATGCTTTTGACACTTTCCCATATAAAAAAGTATTAATTAACTTAACCACTGCTCATCGCGATGGTTAAAAATAAGGATCATCTTTAATTACAATTATCAAATTTAATATAATTTTTATATTAAAATAATATAATTTCAATAATAAACATAATTTCAACTCCAACTCATCCACCCTATATCATACCAAAAAAAATATATTCCTTAAAATATTCTATTTGTCTTATTCATAATTTAATTATCTACCTATATTAACAATTTTATATGATAATTAAAATATTTTATTATTTTTTATTTAAAACAAACAATGACATTTAATTGAAAATATAATATTACAATAACATTTAATTAAAAATACAATAGTATGAGACTTCAACTTTCAGAATTACTATATTATTCCCATAAATGTTCAATTAATGCATTTCGAAGGGTGATATGAGTTTCTTTATCTTTGATTTGTTTGTATCGAGCTAGAAACTCTTCAAATCGAGTATTATCATCTACTGCTGGCTCAACATCTGGAGTCGACACCTCAAAGTGTTTCATGATTTGTGCATTTAAATCATGTTCATCTTCAATGATCATATTATGCATAATAATACATGATGTCATTATATCATGTAAAATATTTTTCTACCAAAAACGTGAAGGTCCTGTAATAATTGCAAAGCGTGATTGGAGCACGCCAAATGCTCGCTCAACATCCTTTCTACACGCTTCTTGCTTCATTGCAAATAATTTATTCTTTCGACCTCGTGGAGCATGAATCGTTTGAACAAGTGTTGACCATTTTGGGTATATACCATCAGCTAAATAGTAACTCATATTGTACTCTTTTCCTTGAATGACATAACGAGCAGGAATAGTAATATCTTCAGCAAGATTAGCAAAAAGATGAGAAAACTCAAGTACATTAATATTATTGTTCGATCTTGCCAACCCAAAATACGCATGCCAGATCCACATATCATAATCAGCTACAACTTCTAGAATAATTGTTGACTTTCTACTACGACCAGTCCTGCCCATGCTGTTGGATAATTTTTTTACCTCTAGTACATGCAATCTAGGCTACCTAACATACCTGGAAAACCTCATTGCTCACCAATCTGAAGTAACCTAGCAACATCGTGAGCGTTTGGAGATCATAGGTACTGTCCTCCAAAAACTTCAACAATAGCATGACAAAATCGTTTCACACTTTCAATGACAGTCGATTCCCCAATTTTAATATACTCATCAGTAGCATCTGCTGGTACACCATACGCCAATATTCGAAATGTAGCTGTTATTTTTTACAAGTCTGACAAACCAAGTCTTCCAAGCCCCTCTCTTCTTTGTATAAAATAGTTATCATGATTACTAACATCATCACAGATACGCATAAATAAATTCCGTCCCATTCAGAATCTTCTTCGAAACATTGCATCATTATAAAATGCATTTTCGGTGAAATAATCATTGAATAGATTACGATCAGCAACTTCATGATTACGATTGATCAAGTTGTGACCAGGAATTGAGCCTCGATGCATGCTTTTGTTGTTTTCTTCATTGAGATAATTCAAGATAATTTGATTGTTGGTGGAAATCACCTGAGCGACCAATTGTTGTCTTGCACCAAACTGCCTTGCACCAAAGATTTCCGCATAGTTATCATCATCAGAGCTTGAAGATGATAAATTTGATAAACCTTCATTGTTGTTATTCATTTTCTGATATAATTGAATGGATGAGATACATGCTTCTTATGCGGTATATATTTATAATGTATGTTATATCTATACTTTTATGTGTGTAGATGACGTGACCTAACAATAAACACATTTGGACAAAATTACACAGATGACGTGACACAACAATGACAACATCGGGACAAGTTGAACAAACGACGTGATTTGACACTGAACATACTTTTTGTGTGTGCAAATAACGTGACCTAACAATGAACACATTTTGACAAAATTATACAATAACATGACACAACAATGACAACATCGGGACAAGTTGAGCAGGCGACGTGACCTGACACTGAACACATTTTTTTGTGTGTGCAGATGACATGACCTAATAATGAACACATTTAGACAAAATTGCACAGACGACGTGACATGACAATGACAACACTGGGACAAGTTGAGCAGGCGACGTGACCTAGCACTGAACACACTTTTTTTGTGTGCAGATGACGTGACCTAATAATGAATACATTTGGACAAAATTGCACAGATGACGTGACACAACAATGACAACATTGGGACAAGTTGAGCAGGCGACGTGACCTGACACTGAACACACTTTTGTGTGTGTGCAGATGACATGATCTAACAATGAACACATTTGGACAAAATTGCACAGACAACGTGACCTGACACTGACACTTCGTCTGTGCAATTTTGTCCAAATGTGTTCATTGTTAGGTCATGTCATCTGTACAAAAAAAAAGTGT